>JAUKPQ010049128.1:0-116525 GCA_032273045.1 Chloridella minuta | reverse complement strand
TTACTAGCTGTTATGTGAGGTTGTGGGTTTTTAAAACAGATTTTATTATGAAACCAAAAGAAAAAGCAGAACAATTATACAAAACGGCTGGTAGTTTTTGTAAAACAGGACTTGGAAGAAATGCGAGTTTTTCAAGACAAAAAGCAGTTGATATAGCAATGATAACCGTTACAGAAATGTTAGAATTAAGGAAGGGTTATTTTGATTGCACAAACCCAATGAACGATGAAAGTTATTGGCAATTAGTGAGAGATTATTTGATTGAAAAGATTTAGGTAACAATCTCACATAACGTTTTGCAGCTAACCGAAGGCGGGCTATGCGGTAATAAAGGTTCGCCCGCTTTTGGTTAGCTGCTGTTATATGAAGTAGGGATTATTTAGCAGAAACTTTATTTGGAACACGAAAAGAAATTTAAAATAAAAGCCTTGGGCGGCTTAGTAAAACCCACAAAAAGTAAAATGGATGATTTAATTCAAGAGCCTACAAATTATAATGTAGGTAGTAAATCGGAAAACAACAGGTACATTTTAAGTGAACCTGTAAAACACTCTTTGATTGATATTTTTAAAGAGTTGAAATTTGGAAGACCCGCTGCTTCACAAAAGTATCTTCAAAGATGTATTGAAGACCTTGAAAGATGGGAGTCTAAATTGTAATATGTGCGGGAGGGCTTTTATTTTAAATTTCTAACGAAATGTTCAATCGAAGCTCTACCGCCCTATTTCATATAACGTCTGATGATAAACAATCGTTTTAATGTTGTTTATCATTTGTTATGTGTAGTAATTTTGTGGGTGGATATTAAAAATCTTTATATTTATATATAAACTAAAATACTATGAGTAAAGAAATGAGAGAACAAATAGATAACTTTAAAAACTTCTTATTGAAAGAAAGTGTTGATAGAACCTTTAAAAACAAGATATTATCGTCACTCAAAGATATATTAAATGGTTATGGTAAATTACCAAACAAAATAAAAGATTTGGTCAAATTTAATCAAATACCTATGGATGTTTATCAAAAAATAAATGATTATTTTGAAGTTGAAAAAGTATTACCAAAAGACACTTATATTGATTCATCAAGACAAATATTAAAATCAATTGGTAAAAAAATTGACGAACATTTATTAGGGACACTTGGTTTTATTGAACTGATAGGTATTGATAAATTTGATAGGTATAATACAATTGATTTATATAATAGAATGTTGGATGAAATAAGAAGTTTACCAGATATTAAAAATTCAGATGATGTTATTAGAGATTATAATATATTCAGAGAAATAATGGGTAGGAAGGATTCACCAACAAAAGATTTAGGTTTAGTATTAACTTCAAGATTTCAAGATGAATATAAATATTATAGTCGGTTAGTCAATAAAGATTTTTAAAGTGGGTGGGTAAAAAATTATTACACATAACTTTTGCGTATATACGAGGTACGCCAAAAGATAAATTTCAAATTATAAATAAATGCTTGTAGGCGTATCTCGTATATACGCTGTTAGCAGATAGTAAAAATTACGGTTATGTTAGAATTAAATGTAGCACAAAGACGTTTCTTTATTTGGAAACTTGAATTATGGTGGATAGCTTTTGATAAAGCAGAATTTTATCCAGAGGGCAGAAAGCACTTAAAAGGCAGTTGGTTTTGGAGGTTGTAGTAATTTTTATTTCTGCTAACACATTGATTGTCGCATAAAATGTATTACAATTATGAAACAATACACTAAAACAAAAGTAATAAGAATTTCAGAAACTCAATTAAATACACTTCAAAAAATGAAGTCTTATAATATTGATGTTGGTAAATTCATCCGTGATGCAATAGCAGAAAAAATACAAAGGGAGTATAAAGATTTACTTCCTAAACCAAAAAAAGAATATTGTCCATTTTAAAACAAATAAGATTATGAAAAAAACAATTTTAATTTTAGCAGTAGCAATTATGTCACTTAGTTGCTCAACAGATGAAAGTGCTTCTACAAATGAAACCAATACAGATTGTAATTGTGGTGTAGCAGTTGAAGTTGTTTACTTCAATGTAATACAAACCCCAATTACCAAAATGAAAATGAAGAAAAACTGTACAGGTGAGATAAAGGTAATTCAGTTATCTGGTCATCAAGGAGCAGTTGGTGATGTTAAATGTAATTATTAAAAAATAATATGTATACAGAAATAGAACTAGGTCTCACTGTTGGTGGTGTATATCTAACAGTGAGTGGAGATTATTATCCAGGAGAACCATCACAAATGTATGATGGTAATATGGAAGGTTATCCAGGATCTTCTGCTGAGTTTGAATTACAATCAGTACAAGTGGATGGAACAGAGATTATTGATATTATTAGTGATGAGGTGTATGAAGAAATAATTGATAAAGTTATAGAAAATCAACAATAACTATGCACACTAATGAAATCAAGAATATAGAACAAAAGGTTAGAAGCATATTTAATAAAGATGTTATTACACATATGGATATAATCAATAGTAATAACTTAATTGATAGATGGAAATTTCTAACAAATTATGTTACTGATAAAACTCCTGTGTTATTACACACAGTTGGTGAAATAATAGATGAACAACCAAATTATAAAAAAACAAAACAATGAAAATAATCGATGGTAAATGGGTTGATAATAACAACAACCCTGTAGACAATTTTAATGTCTCAGAACTATTAGAAATAGGTAAAAATGTAAAAGTGCTGTATGGTGAAAAAATCACATATGACAGAATCAATCTTATATCTTCTTTAAGAAATCTTACAGATAGACAAGAGAGTGATCTTGCCTATTTATTAGACCAAGATGGTGCAATATCTAAACTAGCAGGTTATTAATTATTAAACAAACAAACATGACAACATTAAGTAAACAAATTCAAGATGTAATTAATAACACAAGTGATGTGTTATACAGAGAAGAGATCTACATTGATGGTAAACATGAATATGATTATCACAAACTACATGCTGCAGAAGATACAACAGTACATACATTGTATTTCAGTGATGATTATGAATGGGCTGATAACATAAAGAAACAAGTTGCTATGCAATTAGTGGACACAGGTGATGGAATACAAATCATTGGTATAAGCACTAAGAAAGAAATCAATTATTTAGAAGCTGAACAGCTTCATATTCTATTAAGACTAACTATTACACATTCTGTATATCAAATAGCTGAACAACCAATTAAAAAAGATTTCTAATGTGGTTTCCAGCTGAGATTGTATTAAAGAGCTATCTGCCTCTAGAATTAGAGGTGGGTATGCTTTTTACCAATAGAATATCTGTTGGTGTAATAGAACCATACATTGAGCTCTTTGAGCTTGAAGAGATTCCTGAAGACCCAGATGCATTTATGGCTAAACATGGTGTTCCTATAGAACTAGCTATTGTTGATGAAATAGGTAACTTACTTGTTTCACATGATGAAATAGGTTGGTGGGATGATGGTGAACATACAGATGAACTCAGAGACATCACATTAGATGATATCAATTATATATTGAGAGAACTTGATGGATATGTTGATATTGAATATGATGAAGTGGAAGATGATATAGTCTTAATAGAAGACAAAGTTATTTTATCACTAATACCAGAACTAACATGGTATGATGAAGACTGGGACATAACATTAGATGAAGGACTTGAAGAAGAATAACTAATCTTGTTAGAATAATATAATATTTTTAATTATCTTTGTAAGCTATGAAATTTATAAATTATTTAGTTAGATGGATATCGAATAATCTCGCTATTCCTTTTTGGATGGTGGGACATATCCATCTTACTACTAATGTCTATGAAGACATAACTGAAATCATTGCATCATTTGGAATGAACATTATTGTAGCAATAGGATTTTGGTTAGATTGGAAAGAACATAAAAAACAAACAAAATGAAACAAGAAACAATTGAAGAAGTTGCTAAAGAATATGCAATAGAATGTTATCCACATGATGACTTTGAAGGAAATGATTGGGAAATTGTATTAAAAGAATGTGAAAAACATTTCATTGATGGTGCTACTTGGGAAAAGAAAAAAAGTGATGTTATGGAAAAAATTCTTCTTAATGCACTTTCAACATCATCAATTGACATACTCAATCAAGGAGTTAAATCTGAACAAGATCGAATATTAGATTTTCTTTATTCAGAAATAACAGAACGTAGAGATTATACAGCAAGTAAAATGTGTGAAAAAGTTATTGAGTTTATTAGAAAAGTTTAAATACCATGAAAGACGTAATTATTTATGACATAGAAACCATGCAAGAACTATTCTTAGTTGTATGTATGGTGCCTGGTAAAGCTGGTAAGAGCTTTCAAGTGTCTAAATGGAAGAATCAACTAGATAGCTTTGTTAGATATACAGAAGACAATGCTGATGCTTATTGGGTAGGATATAATAATCTACGTTTTGATAGTCAAGTTGTTGAATGGATCTTAAGAAACTATGACAATTGGCATGAGCTATCTAATTTAGAAATATGTGCTAAGATAGCACAGAAAGCTGCTGATGTTATCCATGATGCTAATTATGATGTATTCCCTGAATACAGAGAGCATGAACTATCTCTTAAACAAATAGATCTATTTAAGATACATCACTACGATAATAAGAATCGGATGGTGAGTCTTAAAAGACTAGAGTTTGAAATGGACCTAGAGAACATTGAAGAGATGCCTATACATCATACTAAGGTGAATATGACAAAAGAAGAAGTGGAAATGACCATTGACTATTGTTTTAATGATGTTGATGCTACGTATGAATTCTTTAAGATAACATTAGGACAGACAGATCATCCCTTATACAAAGGAAACAACCAAATAGAATTGAGACAAGATATCTTTGAAGAGTTTGGTATCCCTTGTTTGAACTATTCAGATAGTAAAATTGGTGATGAGATGATTAAGAAGTATTATTGTTCTGAGAAAGGAATAGATTACAAAGAACTTCCAAAGAAAGGATATTTTAGAAAGAGTATTGATGTAAAGAATTGCATTGCAAAGTATGTAACATTTGAGACTCCTCAACTAAAAGAGTTTTTAAAGAAGATTAATAAGATGCAGCTTGGCCTGCAAGATGATTTCAAAGAGCATATAGATTTCTATGGAAATGTGTATTCTTTTATGAAAGGTGGTCTTCATACAGAGAATTCATCTAAGGTGTTTGAAGCTGATGAAGAGTACGAGATAATAGATTGGGATGTCAGTTCTTACTATCCTGCAATCATTATCAACAATGGTAAATTTCCTGCTCATTTAGGAAAGGAATTCCTTAGGGGATATAAACAGATGTTTGATAAAAGATTGGAGCTTAAACCACTTGCTAAGAAAGACAAAAAGATTAAAGGAATTGTAGGAGCACTTAAACTTGCAGTTAACTCTGTGTATGGTAAGTCATCTGATATGCAAAATTGGATATATGATAGGCAGTTAACTATGTTCACCACTATAACTGGTGAGCTTAGTCTAATGATGCTTATTGAGAAATATGAAACCAATGGCATACATGTGATCTCTGCAAATACAGATGGTGTAACTATCAAGATTAAGAAAGACCTAATTCCTTTGATGCATGAGCTTAATGAATGGTGGTGTAGCATAACTCAATATGAGTTGGAAAGAACTGACTATTCCAAGATTATCTTTAGTACTGTAAATGATTATTTAGCAATTATGACAAATGGAGAAATTAAAAAGAAAGGTGATTTCCTTACTGACTTTGAATTACACAAGAACAAATCAGCTAGAATTGTTCCAATTGCTCTTGAGAAGTATTTTGTGGATGGTACTCCTGTGGAGCATACTATCCGCAATCATACAAATCTATATGACTTTTGTCTAAGACAGAAAGCTACTAGAAGTTTCCATTATGAGGGAACTAATAGATCTACAGGAGAAGTTACAGTTTATAACAAATTGATACGATATTTCGTATCAAATACTGGTGATAAGATATTTAGGATTAAGAACCCTGAATGTCAAACTAGAGCTGCAGCCATCTCTCAGATAGAAGCAGGTCCATGGGTGTGTAAAGTTTGTAATTTTCTACCTAAGAATAGTCCTATTGATAATGTAAACTATGATTATTACATTGAGAAAGCCAACAGAATAGTCACAAAGATTAAAACTGAAGGTAAGAGAATCAAAACAGTCTTTATTCCTAATCAATTAAATTTATTTCAATGAAAGCTAAAATCAATCGAACAAACATTTCTGAACATTTAGTTGAATACCAACTAAAGATGATTGGAAAGACATTTTCAGATGTTGAGAATGATGAAGAATGGTATTACAATAATACTATGACACAAGAACAACATGAGGAGTTTAAACGTTATGCTATTCCTCTATTAAAGAAGATTTTTAAATTTAACAAAACAAAAGCTGAATCAACATTTGGTTGGTTTGACTTACAATTTGGACTGAGAATTAATAATTAACAATTAAATTTTAAAACTATGAACAATTTATTTTTTATTTTAGCAGCAATAGCTATTGCAACAGTAATTTTATTGTATATTTTAAGTAGAAATGCACAAGAGATTGAAGAAGATGCTGATATTCCTGTAATTAAGTTTCAACCTAGAAATGTCACTGATCTTTCTAAACCAGTGGCTCCAAAGAAGAAATATTACAAGAAGAAAAAGAAAAAACCAGCTATTACAAATAATGTATCAGTTGAGAAAAGACCTGTTGGAAGACCTAAAAAATCTGAATAATGGATTGGATATTTGAGGATTGGGATTATCCCAATGATGAAATATATGCCATGGAAAGACAGAAAGATATTGAGGCAGCAATGTATCAATGGGAAGAACAGGAAAAACGTAAGAAACGTTTACCTGCAATTATAAAAGTTTTAACACCTATAACAACAGATGAAACTAATTGTATCACCAGAACAATTCGAAGAACTCATCAAACGAAGTTATAACCTAGACATTTTATATTTATTGAAGCTGATAGACGAGCAATATGATGTTTCCCCACTATGTGAAGGAAGTATGAGGATTGCTTCTGTCTATCAAGCTTTGATAAGAAAAGGGTTAATAACAGAAACTGATGACAAACTCACAACATTAGGTAGAGATCTACTAGAATTCTTAAACATTAAAGGTAGTGCTAAACTTATAAAGAGAAGGCCTGCTACTACAGACTTTGAGGAGTGGTGGAAGATGTATCCAGGTACTGATTCTTTTGAATACAAGGGCAAGAAGTTTACAGGTACCAGAGCTATCAGAAAGGGTAAAGATGAATGCAGACTAAAGTTTGATAAAATAATACTAGAAGGAGAATATACAGCTCAACAGCTTATAGCTGCTTTGAATTTTGAAATCTTACAGAAGAAAGAATCATCTATACAAACAAACAGTAATAGAATGACATTCATGCAGAACAGTGTCACATATTTAAACCAAAGAGCTTTCGAGGCTTATATAGAATTAATTAACTCAGGAGAGGAAATTAAAGAATCTCAACAAAAACCAAAAGGAGGTACTGATATTTAAATTATGGAAACATTTAAAAGAAAAAGGATTATGACACTAAAAAATAGAATAAAGTACTTTATAAATGACTTTAGCTTTTTGAGAACATATAGTTCTCCATTTAAGCCTTTGAAGTTAAATTTTTATTGTGGTAAGATTGCATTAGGTACGCCTTACTTCTTTCCTAGAAAATGGGTAAAAGCAACACCTGCATTAGCTATAAAAGCTGCTGTTAGTAAAAGTAGAGATGCAAGACAATGGAACAAAAATAATCCTACTTATCTTAGAAAAGAAAAATCATTTAGAGAGTTGTATGATGAATCATTAAATCGTTTACATGCAGTACCTAAGAAGATAGGATTTGACTTTGTATCATTAGGATGGAAGACTAAATGGGATTCATACAGATTTGAATGGAGTCCTATGATTTCTTTTGTATTTTTTAAATGGCAAATAGCTGTAACATTTATAGCACCACATTTAGACCATTACTGGGAATCTTGGTTATATTATACTAGAGAGACTAAAGGCACTACAGCAGAAAGAATTGCACAATGTAGAAAAGAAGCACCACAGACTTGGACAAGTCATAATAGTGATGGTACAAAAGAAACAATAAATTATTATGATTTAATACTAAAAAAGAAATGGCTATGACACCAAAAGAAAAAGCAAAAGAATTAGTTGATAAGTTTATAAATTCTAATAATATGATTTTTTTAATTGAAGGGGCTAAGGAATGTGCGTTAATAGCAGTTGATGAGATAATTAGTTCAAGTCCATCTTTACCAATTTTAGGTGATGGCGGAACTTATGGAGAAGATATTGAATTATCAAATAAATATTGGCAAGAAGTTAAACAAGAAATAGAGAAGCTATGAGTTTTGAACTATTAAATGCAGAAGTTGAGAAAGGCCTTAATGATCTTAACAGAGGTATCCCTATGGGATTTGACCGTCTTACTAGATATGTAGGTATTCGTAAGGGTATGTACTATTTGATAGGTGGTAACACTGGTTCAGGTAAAACATCTTTCATTGATGATGCTTTTGTACTTAATCCTGTTGATTGGGCCCTTTCTAAAGAAGGAAAAGCTTCAGGTATAAAGGTGAAGGTGTGGTATAGGTCCATGGAGAGAAGTAGAACTTACAAGATGGCCAAGTGGGTATCTCGTAAGATATTTCTAGACCAAGGAATCATTATTCCTGTAGGTAAACTTCTTGGTTGGAATGAGAAGATGACTAAAGATGAACATGATCTATTTCTTTATTATAAAGATTATGTAGATCAGCTTAGTGAGATTGTGACTATTATAGATGGTCCAGAGAACCCTGTAGGTATAGCAAAAGAACTTAAAGCTTATGCTCTTCAGAGAGGGAAGATAGAACAGATGGATGAGTATAATAAAATATACATTCCAGATGATCCAAATGAAATTACTCTTGATGTAATTGACCATATTGGACTGTTAAAGACAACCACAGCACAACCAACCAAGAAAGATGCTATAGACAAAATGTCTGATGAACTCAGATATGCTAGAGACTTCTATGGCCACAGTCCTGTTGTTGTTAGTCAGTTCAATAGAAGTATATCCAATCCTACCAGGATAAAGAATGGAGATGTAGAACCTCAACTAGAGGATTTTGCAGACAGTTCATCAACACAGAACGATGCTGATGTTGTTATGGGCTTGTTTGATCCTATTAGATACAAGGTGGCAGATCCATCTGGATATAACTTAGATAAATTAGTAGATCAATATGGAGCAAAGTATTTCAGAAGTTTAAGAGTAATAAAAAATAGCTATGGTGCAGACGACGTAAGAATAGGTCTTGCATTTTTAGGAGAAATAGGAATGTTTGGTGAAATGCCTCGTAAAAAAGACATTACTGAATCAGACTATGAAGCTATTACAAATAAAAGTTTCTTTTTACGATAAATAACTAATAATAATATTTGGTAGTATCATATCTTTCTTTTATCTTTACAAAAAATTTATTATGAAAAAGATTGATATTACCAATTTTATTGGTACAAAACACAACAGACTTACAATATTAAAAGAAGTTGAACCTATTTTATATAAAAAAGGAACAGCTAGAAGAGTTTTATGCAAGTGTGAGTGTGGTAAAGAGAAAGTTATAGACTTCAATTCTATAAGAACAAGTAAAAGTAAATCTTGTGGATGTTTGAATAAAGAAGTTTCTTCAAGAACTAGTACTAAACATGGTCTTGCAATGTTATCTACAGGAGTAAGACATCCTGACTATTGTATTTGGATAAAGATGAAATCAAGATGTTTGAATCCTAATGATAAATCTTATAAAAACTATGGTGGTAGAGGTATTAAAGTTTGTGAAGCTTGGCAAGAATCTTTTACATCATTTATAGATGATATGGGATGGAGACCAAATAAAAAATACTCTTTAGAACGAATAGACTATAATAAAGACTATTGTCCTGAAAACTGTAAATGGATTCTTAAATCAGAACAAACTAAAAACTGCAGAAGAGTAAAACTTATTGCCTATAATGGTAAAGAACATTGTCTAACTGACTTATGTAAACTATTAGGTTTAGTATATTCTACTATGAGACATAGAGTTTATGATCTTGGTATTCCATTTGAAGAAGCTATTAAATATCCTCAACATTATAAATTTAAAAAAGAAATAAAATGAAAAATTTAGAAGTAAATACGTATTGGGATTGGCATGAGTTTGGTTTTTGTTTTAAAATTGCAAGACTACCTCATCATCCAGATTATTGGTGGCAAATTGATATGCACTTCATGTTTTTTAGCTGTTGGATAAACTTTATAAGTAAACTATGACACTAAGAGACAAAAGACAAAAAGAGTTTGCTGATGTATGGCTAAAGCATGGAATGTATGGCATACTAAATCTATGTCCAAGGTTTGGAAAGATTAGAACTAGTATACATGCATTGAACAAGCTTAAGCCTGAAAGCATTCTCATTGCTTATCCAGATAATAAGATTAAAGAGTCTTGGCAGACTGATTTTGAAGAACTAGGGTTTGATGACAGCATTGTCACATACACTACGCATCTATCATTAAAGAAGTATGCTGAACAAAGCTTTGATGTTGTCATCATAGATGAGATACACTTGTTGAGCGAGGCTCAAATAGAAGTGTGTAAGGAACTGTTTGATAATAACGAACAGATTCTTGGTCTCACAGGTACATTATCCAGTTGGACAGAAAAGACCCTTGAAGAACAATTAGATCTTCATGTAATAGCAACCTATCCAATTGAAAAAGCAATTGAAGAGGGAGTTATAGTTGATTATGAAATACATGTTATTAGAGTTCCTCTTGATAATGTAACACTGATTGACTACAAAGGAAAGCTTAAAACTGAAAAGAAACAGTTTGATGCACTCACCTGGGTAGTTAATAAGCTACAGAACAGTGGATCTGATACTATGTTTATGCGTCTTGCTAGAATGAGACTTATACAATCATCCCTAGCCAAAAGTAATGCTACAAAGGCACTTTTGGCTGCACATAAGAATGAGAGAGTGTTAGTGTTCTGTGGTACAACCAAAGTAGCAGACAGTCTTGGTATTCCTTCTTATCATAGTAAATCTAGTGAGAAGCAACTCTTTGAAGATTTTGCTGAAGGAGAAGGTAATCACTTAGCTGTTGTAAAGATTGGTAACACAGGAGTGACATATAAGCCATTGGACAAAGTGATTATTAACTATTTTGATAGCAATGCAGAGAACTTAGCACAAAAGATAAATAGATGTATGGCCATGGAGTATAACACTCCTGATAAGAAAGCACACATTTATATTGTCAGTACTAATGAACCTACAGAGCTTAAATGGTTACAAAAAGCACTAGAGTTCTTTGATAAAAATAAGATAAAATACTTGTAATTAAAATAATTATTTGTATCTTTATACACTAAAATTAAATAACTAAATAAATTAAAAACTATGAGTTCAAAGCTAGTAGGGATTGTAGGTGCTACAGGTACAGGTAAATCAACCAGTATCAAACACCTAAATCCAGAAGAAACGTACATTATCAATGTTGCAAAGAAGGAGCTTCCATTTAAGGGAAGTGAAAAGCTTTACAATGTAGAAAACAAGAATTACAAAGAAATAGATGATGCTAACGAGATCACTCGTTTGTTAAGAACTATTTCAGAGAAAGCTCCACACATTAAAAACATCATTCTAGAAGACTCAAATTATGTAATGGGTTTTACAATGCTTGATAAAGCAATGGAAAAAGGTTATGAAAAGTTCAGTGTTATGGCTAGAGACACTGTTGCAATGATTAAAACAGCTAGACATTTAAGAGATGATTTAACTGTTTTCTATTTTTCTCATCCAGACACTATTGAAGATGGTGGAGATATTATAGGATACAAGATGAAAACATCAGGTAAACTTATTGATAATCAAATCAATCTTGAAGGATTATTTACAGTGGTATTATACACTAATGTAGAAGAGAATAAAGATGGAAGTGTAAATTATGAATTTGTAACTAATCGTTATAAAAAGATTCCAGCTAAAAGTCCTGATGGAATGTTTGCAGAAACAAAAATACCAAACAACTTACAACTAGTAGTAGAAACATTAAATGAATATTATAACTAAAAACCAAAAATTATGAATGAAGTAAGTCAAGCAAGTAGACCAGAACCAACATTAGGAAGAGGAGCACTGGTTCAAGATGAGTGTGCAAAAGAATGGAGACCATCAAGATCAGAATGTCTTAGAGATTATGCAATCAATATTAGATTTTTATCTATAGGATGTGTGATTGAAGTGGGATGTAAATCAGTTCCTTTCTCAACAGTAGATGAAGGAATGAAAGCATTGAATGATTATGTGGCTAATCCATATGAAACTAGAAAGATCTGGGAAGAAAGATTTGCAAAAGAATTATAATAACTAAATTAAATTAAAATTATGTCAAGTATCGGAGGAAAGAAAAGAGAAAACACAGGAAGTGGTGATTCAGTAAAGAAAGTGGGATTATTTGAGGCTACTATTGTAGCAATTAATCCAACAATAGAAGAGTATAAAGATAAGCTTGGTATAGAGCTTAAAGAAGACAGTAAAGCTGCTGAGTATCTAGGTGAGACTAAAGATGGTAATAACTATCTACGTGTTGATTTCTGGTTAGAGGATGTAAAAACTCCTACAGAAAAAAGAAAGGTGAGCTTCTTCTTAGAAGATAAAGAACGTGAGAACAAAGATGGTACTAAGAAACAATATATCAATTCTATTGGTATGTGTTCTTGGGCAGCTGATGAGAATGATCTTGCTGAATGGTTTACCAAAGGAAGAGATTTCAGAATAGCATATACAGGTGAAGAAGATCTTTACAACTTTATGCGTGTATGGTTAGCTGATCTTGATTATCGTGATGTGGACACTGTTCTACAATTAGAATGGAAGAAGTTGATGCGTGGTAATGTAAAAGATCTTAAAGACCAAATTGATGGTGAATGGGCCAAATCTATTGTTGCTTTAGCTACAGTTATTGTTAAAGAACGTGATGGAGAGTCTAAAGAGTATCAAGGAATCTACAACAAAGCATTTGTTGGTGGATATGCTCTTAAACAATTCAGACTTGTTGATTACGGAAGTAAGAAAGTACAAGAGAGTCTTAAGAACAAGAAACCTAAAGAATTAAAAGCTCATGAGAAGTTTGTTGTAAATATTATAGGTGAGTATGGTTGTAAAGACTATTACATCCTTAAAGATATTCAGGATTATAACCCTGATGATAATTTAGTTGCATCAGATTCATATATTTCTGAAGATGGTGATGATTATTAATTCAATTAATTGTTAATAATAGCCCTCACAGAAATGTGGGGGTTTTTATTTTAAAGCTATGATACAAGGAAGAAAAAGAATAAACTTGACAACTGATAGCATACTAGAGAAAATATCTGATTATGATATTTACAAATTCTATATGCCACATCAGAACTGGAAAATTAATGTAGTTACTTATTCTCCCTTTAGAAATGAAAAGAATCCATCATTCATTATAGGATATAGAGGAGGAGCATTGAGATTTTGTGATTTTGGAGACTCCAGTAAGAAAGGTGGGTGCTTTGATTTTGTAATGATGCTATTCAATATATCATTGCATGAAGCAATGTTAATGATTGATAAGGATTTTGATCTAGGGATTGTCACAGGGTCCTCTACAAGAAATTATGAGAGGATTGTCTCTAATTATACACAACCAACAGCCACATCTAAACGTGAATATTTCATTCAGGTTAAACCTAGAAAGTTTACAAACGAAGAATTGGCTTATTGGAATGGGTATTATCAAGACATAGATGATCTTAGAGCTAACAATGTGTATTCAATAGACACACTGTTCCTTAACAAGAAGAAGTTTCCATTAAAGGAAACAGAGTTGAGGTTTGGTTATTTATATGAAGGACATTGGAAGCTATACAGACCATTTGCAGACAAAAAGAATAAGTGGATGCCTAATAATGTGCCTATTACTATGATGGATGGACTAGATGACATCAAAGATTGTGATGTAGCATTCATCAATAAGAGTAAGAAGGATTACATGGTGATGAAAAAAGTATTTCCATGCTGTTGTGCTGTCCAGAATGAAGGTATGGGATGTTTCTCTGAAGAGAATGTTGAATACCTAAAAGAGAACTCAGAGAGACAGATCTTGAGCTTCGATAGTGATGAGACTGGTGTAAAGAATTCTCAATTGATAACTGATAAGTTTGATTTTGAATATTGTAATGTACCAAGACTATATCTAGGAGAAGGAATTAAGGACTGGAGTGATCTAGCTAAAACACATGGATTAAAAGTTATTGAAAAATATTTAACACAAAAAGAAATAATATGAGAGCAACAGATGATGAGTTAGAAAAACTCGAAGAAGAGATAAAAGAGAATATAGAATGGCTATCCACAATAGAAGATGATGAAGTGGAATGTATAGGAATAGAGAATTTAGAAGCAATATTAACAAGATTCTTTGGAAGAAGAATATCATTAACACTAGGATAAAATGGGAGATTTTGCAGATGACTTGATGATGAGAGGATTAGATGCTGAGTTAAAATGGGAACATCATAATGATCATTATAATAACATTCATTACTCATGCTTATTAAAAGAATATTTAAAGGGTAAATTGCTTTGGTGCAAAAAAGATGGAAACAATGTACTTATTCAGGATATGACTGATTCACATTTACAAAACTCAATATATTGGATTGATAAGATGGGAAGAAATCAAACAACTTCAATACTTGAGATGAAAGATATATTACTAATAGAACAAAATAAAAGAAAATCATTAACACTAAACTAAATTATGACAAATATTATAGATGAGTTAGAAGAAAGAGCTCAAGAATTAATTGATTTTGGTAACTCTAAAGAACAACACAAAGGATATGGTATTCAAATAGCTACTGAAGAGCTTAGAAAATACTATTATGGATTTAATGAAGTGATGGAATATTTTGATAGTATTTCAGATGAAGAAAAACCAATATTACACAAAAAACTTGTAGAATTAGGATTATAACAAAAACAGAAATTATGGAAAATTATAACACAGCAAGAGGAATGTTGCTAGCAGCACCATTACCTTCTCAAACCCGTACCTATAAGCCAGTCTCACACGAACAATTGATGGATCTAACACTTGAGAGTATTCATCAAGCAGGTTTCACTCTAGACCAAGAATCTTACACTTCTGCAAGAGATGGTAAAGTTGCTAATGGTAAGTTCACAATTAAGAATGTAGCTGATAGTGAAATGCAGTTACAAATAGGTTGGCAAAACAGTTATGATAAGAGTTTATCATTAAAATTTGCTATTGGTACAAAGATATTCATCTGTAGTAATGGATGTGTAAGTGGTGATTATGGAGCTTTTAAACATAAGCATGTTGGAGAGATTCAGACATTCACACCAACCGCTATTACAGAATACATTAAAGATGCTGGAGAAGCTTTTACTAGAATACAGAAAGAAAGAGACATTATGAAGACTATTCAATTAGACAGAAGAGCTCAAGCAGAATTAATAGGACGTATGATTATTGAAGAAGAATTCATTGAATCTACACAACTAAACATCATTAGAAGAGAACTTGATAAGCCTACACATAATTATGGTGCAGAGAATAGCTTATGGGAACTTTATCAGTTTACAACATTTAGTATGAAAGAAGTGCATCCAAGCTTATGGATGGGTGGTCATATTGATGCACATGCATTCTTCTTAGATGCTGCAGGTATTGTTACCAAGCCTATTCGTAAACCAAATGTTCAATTAGAATTATTTCCTGTATAATGGAAGAGTTAGTACAATGGGCTAGATCATTAAAGAATGAACACCCAGATAAGTTTAGTGAAATATGGGACTTTGTTTCTTTGTGTCAAGATGAGATAGAAGAAGGAGGATCTCCTACACACGAAATAGAATTATGTAAAGAATCAATTAAACAATTATTAGAAGATGAATTGGAATAATTTTAAACATCAGTTTCACCCATCATGGCATGCTAGAATACAACCATTTATTGAGAGTGAAGAGTGTGATAAGATATATGCATTTCTAAAAGCAGAGAGTAAAAGGGGTAAAAAAGTTGCCCCTATCTCTATGAATGTTTGGAGATGTTTCTTAGAGACACCATTAGATGATCTTAAAGTGGTATTGGTGGGAATGTGTCCCTATCACACATTTAAGAATGATGCCCCTGTAGCAGATGGATTACTTATGGGATGTTCTGTAACAGGACAAGTTCAACCTTCCTTAGATCAATTCTATAGAGCTATGGAAAAGGAATTCTATAATGGACTAAACTTACACATTATAGAGAACCCAGATGTAAGCTTCTTAGCTCACCAGGGAGTGTTAATGCTTAATGCTGCTTTAACAACAGAGAAAGATAAAGCTGGCTCTCATATAGAAATATGGGAACCATTTATTAAATATCTGTTTGAGGAAATTATAAACCACTTAGGTGTACCAATTGTCTTTCTTGGGAAAGATGCTGCTAGATACAAAAAATACACAGGTATATTTACACATGTATTTGAAGTGAGTCATCCAGCTAGTGCATCTTATAAAGGAATAGATTGGGATACAGAAAAAACCTTTTTAAAGGTAAATAAGTTATTAGAAGAAAACAATGGATTTAGTGTACAATGGGTGCCTATAGATGTACCTTTTTAATTTAACAATTATGGAAGTAGATAATATAAGAATAGAAGTTTGTGAATATACAAATAGACCTGTTGTTCAAGAAAGATTTGGTGAAGAGTGGGTATGTATCCACGATGAAACTAGAGAGGAAGAGTTAGAGAATATTAAACAAGTAAAAAAATTATTAAAACATGGAAAATCAAATTATTAAAGTGGATGACTTACAAGTAGGTGATGAAGTTATTGTTACAGGAATAAGATATTTTAAAATATTGAGAAATCCTGCACTTAGAACAAAATCTACTGTTTGGGGAAATGGTAAATATAAATCTATAAAATGCTCAGATATGTATTTTACTAAATTTGGTAAAGGAGAAGATAGAGAAGTATATTATGATTTTAACTATTGTGATATATGGTTAGTTAAAAGAGAAACAATTTAAAATTAGAAATTATGGAACAAAGATTAATTAAAAGCCTTGATGAGATTAAAATAAATGATGAAATCATCATATCTGCATATAGTAATTTAAAATATTTAAAAGTACTACGACTTCCACTTAAGAAAGATAGCACAACATTCAAAGTGAGTCTTAAAAGAATGCAAAGAGGAAATGGAAATTGGACATGGAATGTAAATATGTTCGAACAAGATGTTGCACAACATAATCATGTAATGTATCAATGCTTAGCAAGTAGAGATGTATTTTTAATAAAAAGAGAAACGATATGAGAATAGTAAAACATGGAGGAAATCTTCAAATAGGAGATTTCATAGCTATAAGTTATGCAGCTGGATTTACATTTGGTTGGTATTGTGGATATGGTCAAAATACATTACAATACATTGAATATCATTGGCCAGTTACATCTTTAGATCAATATAACAGAGTTAAGATAGATACTAGTTATCGTGATTATGAAAAAGCAAATTCAGAAGAATTTAGTAAAAAGTGGATATATAAATCATACATAAAAGATTGGAGATATAGAGTGATGAAGATTCAAGATGCAGAAGCTATATTCACAGAACAAGAAGATTTAGGTAAATACAGAGAATCAAAACAAATTTTAGAAAACATTAAATTTATATAACATGAAAATAGAATATTGGAATGCAAAATATAGTGGGGCAAAGTCTGAATTAGTTAGAACAGAAGATTGGCCTGATACAGAAGAATCTTTCATTAAATTCTACGATCTTAACAACAGCTTGAAATATTGTAACGGAAGTCATTACATTATTGTAGATAAAGATGCTAAAGAAAAATATGTAAAAGAATTTTTACCAAAACATCACACAATTGCAAATTATTATAAAGGAGGAATAGTAGATTAATTTAAAACTTAGAACAATGATTTTAGAAAAACAGACAGAAAGCAACGTCCTAACAGAAGGACAATCACAAGAATCAATTGGAATGTCACTAGACTTAGATTCTGCTCAGATATTGATGCAGATGTTAAGTAAGAATTTATATTCTGATGATATAGGCTCAGCTATTAGAGAATGTGCAAGTAATGCACTAGATAGCCATAGAAGAGCTGGAGTGGACACTCCTATTGTTGTATCATTTAAATCTTCTACAGAATATAATTATGAATTCTGTGTAGAGGATTTTGGTATTGGTCTTGATGCTGATGATGTGAGAAACATTATTAGTAAATATGGTAAATCAACCAAGCGTAACAGTAACACTGAGCTTGGTATGATGGGATTAGGTTTCAAAGCACCTCTTGCTTATTCATCTAGTTTCTATTTTGTATGTAGAAAAGATGGTATGGAACGCAAGTATATGATGTATGAAGGAGAAGATACTAACACTATCGATCTTTTATATGAAGCAGAAACAACAGAGGGTAATGGTGTAAAAATCATTATTCCTGTTAAATACAATGATGCATATCAGTTTCGTAAGAAGATTAAAGAGCAACTTTGTTATTTCGAGAGTGTATATTTTGATGTACCAGATGATAATTCAATCACTAATGATTTTGTTATTTCTAGACATACACATTTTCAGTTCTCTGAGATGAGTACAGACGATGGACTACACATATGTTTAGATAATGTATACTATCCTCTTGACTTTGAGAAGCTAGGCATAGATAGAATTGAGTTCCCTGTAGCTCTTAGATTTTCATTGAGTGATGGATTGTATCCAACACCAAACAGAGAATCTTTGAGATATACACAGGAAGCTAAACAAATCATTCTAACTAAACTTAGTAATGTAGCAGACTATTTTATTACTAAGTATAATGAACAATTGACAGAAGGAAGTGATATCAAATCTGTAGTGAACTATCTAGAGAAGAATGGTCATAGAATTACAATGGCTGATGGTACTCAACAAAGAATTGATACTTTCATTAAATTCTCTCAAGTAGCAATTGCTGTTCCAGAGATAGAAGGTGTTAATCTGATTAATTTTCCAGCATTGTATAAAATACACAAACAAGAAATGTTGAATTATGCATTTCCTTCTAAATTTATGTTGAGACATAAAAGAATGCAGGATACAGATAAACATTATGTATGGGGATATAACATAGAAAGTATATGTAATGGTAATGCTAAAGTGTGGATATTTAATGATAGAGTGCCAGGTATTAAGAAAGACTATCTAAGAGCTACATGTAAAGATGGTGAATATAACTTCCTTGTTAAAAGAGCTGCTCCTATGAAATTAGGAAAACCTGCTAGATTTGACAGAGAAACTTATTATCATTTACTAGGCCTTGCTAACTATTCAAAAGTTCACTGGAGAAATGTCATTAAAGAGTATCAACACATTATGTCTTTAATTGAAGCACAGTTTACTAACCTTGATGAATTAGTTGTACCACAATCATTTATTGATAGTAGGAAGAAAGTTAAAATAGGTACCACTGGAACATCTGGTAAAAGACTTAAACTTCAAGGAGAGATTGTGTGTAAGAAAGGTGTAGATTTAATGAGGTATAATGATGGTAGAAAGTGTAAGTTTGATTCACAGTTGTATAAGTTAGAAGATCTTGAAAATGCTAAACATCTAAAGGTGTATGCTCATCATGATGATTATATGAAGCTTGATGCTTTGTATGGTGTGATGAAATACCAAAAGATGGAAGTGATTACATTTTCTGCTAGAGAACTTAAGATAGTGGACGAATTAGAAATACACAATTTAATATCATATAATAAATTTATGGAAGGAAAAAATGCACCATTCAAAAGAATAATTACATCAATGTTAATCAATGATATGATGAGTAAATATAGACACGTGTTTGAAAAAGTGAATCAAATAGGATATGTATCTACAGATCTTGCTAATAAAATAAATACATTGATAAACTACAAACGCACTAATTATTATGATAGTGATGGATCTTTAAAATCAGCTATGTTAGTAGTGGCTCAAGAACATAATTTGTTTGATATGAACATCTATCCAGAATATTTAGAAATGTTGGAGATATTGAATAAACTTACATTCTTGAATCCACTATGTAACAAATCAGGTTACTTTCATGAAAATGATGATATGGTAGGTGTGATGACTGATCTTTTCAAATATTACAAACACAGAGTGGATCTAAAGCATTATAAAATTAGAATCAATGATGAAGTGTTAACAGAAGAAACCGTTGAACAATTAATAGACTAATTATGTATAGTGATTGCTGTGGAGCATACTCAGAGTATGACGAAATAGATTTATGTCCAGAATGTATGGAACATTGTGAATTTTATGATGAAGAAGAAGAAGATTAAATTAACAGAGGGAGGGAATAGTTCTCTCCCTCTTATTAACAAGTAACAATTAATAAATAAATAAAAATGGAAAACAAATTTTTAAGTCTTGACTGGTTCAAGAGCAAAGTAGAAGTGTCAATTGACAGAGTGATTGCTAGTAAATTGGATAGCTTAATCCAAGAAGAACACAAATTAGAATCTCAACAGAAGTATGTAAAACCATATTTTAGTATGAAGATGGTAAATGATACACTCACTGTAGTGTTGAATGATGGTGCCATAATTAGCAAACCTAATGCATGTGAAGATGATTTCTATGCTGTAGCAGAAGCTACAAGTGTAGCAGAAGTATTAGCTATTGTATCTTCTAGTGAAGTGGTAGCTGATGTAGAGAAAGTAAAAGCTGAAGCTAATAGAATCAAAGCATTGCTACTAGGTGTTCAGGTACTTGCTGTTCTTCCTGATTTCACTGTAGAAGGAAACACTGTCTACTTAGCTGGTACATCTAGAAGTCTTCCTCAATTGCTTGTAGAGAAATTTATTGAAGTGGTAGATAGAGTGGCTAATGAACCATCTCAAGACGTATTTAGTGATCAATTGATGCAAGATGAAGAGTATGTAGCATTGAAGAACTTCTTTATGTGGTGTTGTTTAAACCCAAGAGCTGAGGTGGCACATGAGCTATACAGATTCTTAACAGAGAATTCTTTTAGAATTACTAGCCAAGGATTTGTTGTAGCATTGAGAAATGTTGTGACATTGCATGGATCTCCTGAGCTTGTACATTTTATTAGTAATGCTTACAATAAAGTGAAAGCTGTATGGAAGAAAAATCCAGATGATTATACAATATTCTTAGAAGATGGAGAATACAAACTTGTACATGCTGATAAACTAACTAGAACAGAAACTTACACATCTACAATATGTCAAGATTGTGAAGGTGGTGGTGGATATTATCCTGAATGGGATGAAGATGGATATGATGAGAATTGGGAAGACTGTGAAACATGTGATGGAACAGGAGAAGTGGAAGAGTATGATTACACAGAAACTGTTTATGTAGAACATGGAACTAAAATTGGTGGGTTAACAGAGCTATATCTAGATCTTCCTAATAGAGAAGAGAATAGATTCACAGATGACTGGACTAAAACATTTGATATTCGTATTGGACAAGTGACTAGTATGCCTAAAGAAGATTGTAACTGGAGTACACAAGATTGTGCTGCTGCAGGTTTACACTTTACAGCTGATCAGATTCACTATGTTGGATGTGGTGATCAATCTGTTATCGTTCTTATCAATCCTATGAAAGTGGTTGGTATTGGTCAACATAAAGGTAGATGTTATGAATATCTTCCTATTATGACTGTACCAAGAGATGAGGCTACAAGAATTCTACATGATGGTCAGTTTGATACAATACAATTAGATGAAGAATATGCTATTCGTGAGTTAGAATCTCTAACAGAAAAAGTGAAAGATGGATTTGCCACTGAAGCTAAGAAGTATGAGTTTAACTTACCACATATCTCTGCATCAGAAATCAATAGAATTGTCAGCAATCTTGGTGAGATGAAAACTAAGATAAAAGACAGAGTGGTTACGATTAAGTAATTTAATTATAGTTTTGTCCCAAATTTGTCCCATATTTCGACTATCTTTGGGACGAAACTTAATTATAACAATATGGCAAAGAGAATATTAGTCCCAAAGACAAGATGTGATGGTACAATGAGCGAAGCAGCATTCTGGAGCTTCATAAGAAGTGCTTTGAGACAGAAGAGTAGATGGTGGAAGCCCATATCAGTATGTAAACTAAATGCACGTAGATTATACAAGGGTGTAAACAAACGTCAGAAGTATGAGTATCAGTGCAAGAAGTGTAAGAAGTGGTACCCTGAGAAACAAATTAACGTTGATCACGTGTTACCTGCTGGGAGTCTTAATTGTGCAAATGATTTACCAGGATTTGTAGAACGTTTGTTTTGTGAACAAGACAATCTGCAAATTTTGTGTACTGATTGTCATGATAAAAAAACATTAAAAGAAAAACAATCAAAGAAAAAATTATGAGTGGAGGACATTGGGATTATATTCAGTATAGACTTACTGATGTAGCAGAAGATATAGATAAATTGATTGAAAAAAACGGTCAACCTAAAACTGAAGAAGAACTAAAAGAAGAAAGATGGCATGATGATGAATGGTATGAAAAATACCCTGAAGATCTAAATCATCATAAATATTCTGATGAGGTGATTGAACAGTTTAAACTTTCATCAGTAATGATTAAGGTGGCACAAGTATATATGCAAAGAATGGATTGGTTACTATCAGGAGATGATGGTGAAGAATCATTTTTAAAAAGAATTGATGAAGATTTAAAAAAACTTAAATTATGAAAAACGCAATAACAATAAATAAAACACCTTCATTCAATGAAATTTGGTATGAAGGACATGTAGAACATAATGAGAAGTTTCATTATTTCTGGTTAATACATCCACAAGGATTAGATCCAAATGGTGATCAGTATGAATTAGAAGTGAGATGGTTTTTCTCAAGAGTACCAAGAGAGATACGAGCTTTGTATCCACAAATTATAGAAGCATTTAAACAAACGTTATGAAAATAGTAATATTAGATTTTAGCACAGGAGAAGTTTTTATATTTCCTTATGATGAAAATATATACGATAATGCAGAAGATTTCTTTGAAAGTGCTTATTGTGAAGAAAGAGGAATAAGAGAAACAAATTGTCAGTATATGGTTTCAGATAACTTAAATATACAAATACATTAATTATGAAAACATGGAAATGGGAATTTGAAGATCTCTTTATTATAAACAGAGAGTTACAAGAATTGTTAGATAATAAAACAGTAAAGACAGTTGTATCAATGTCTTTAGTACATCTATCTGATACAAAAGAGAGATATAAGTATAGTGCAATGTTAATATATAAATAATATGAAAACTATAATTCATGTTAATCAACATGTCATTAAGAGTAACAGAAAGAATGGGGTTAATGATCCTGTTCTAACTGTTAAGACTTATAAAGAGAATAGATATGCTCATGAAGTAGAAATCTTAGGACCTAGTAAGATAGTATATTCTGAAGATAAACCACTAAGTTGTGGAGCACATGTTTGGATGGAAACACAATCAGAAGTAACAATAATTAAATAACTATGAGAAAAATAACAGAAGAATCTATAAATGCTTTTTATGCTAATAAGAGATTTAAAAAAAGAAACATGGAAGTGTATGTAGGAGAGTTCTCAACTCAATTGAGACTCTTTGGACATACAATAGCAATCTTAAATGATAATGGAGTGCTAGAGATAACAACTTGTGGATATAATACTAACACTACTAGGGATAGACTTAGTGCTTTAAAAGGTGTTGTAGTAAGAACTAAGTTAGGTCAATTGTATCTAAACAATAAAGAATGGGATGGTGAATTAATAACAATTAACTAATATGATAAAAGGAACAGCAAAAACAGAAGCTCAATATAGAGCAGTGGTAATGGACAGTTCAAGTTCATTAAAAGATTTCTCACAAGATAGAAAGAAATATTATAAGAAATATTTCCTTGGAGAAAAGGTAGAAGAAAAAGAAAATCTTGCAACTAATATGGGACGCATCGTAGAGGTGTTACTAATGGAACCACATCTATTTGATGATAAGTTTTATATGTCATCTTGTACATCTACACCAACAGGACTTATGTTAGATTTTGTTGAAGCTTTATATAGAGTGACAAGAGATGCTACAGATGAATTTGGTGTAGTGAGTAGAGACTTTGCAGATATATCTCAAGAAGCATATGTTATATCAGGATTTAAGATTAAATACGAGGCTGTAATAGGTAAGTTCTTTGGATCTGATGCTGAGATTTATTACAATGAAATAAGAATGGTTAGAAGTAAGAATTTGACAGTGGTGAATACAATGGAGATATCTATTGCAGAAAAGATTGTTGAGCAACTTAAGACTAATAGTGCTACAGCACCAATTGTTAATCTTGTAAACAGCTCTAGATATGAAGTCATAGACCAGATGCAAGTAGAAGGATATACAATCGATGGCCATAAGTTTAAGAGTATGTTGGATAAAGTGGTGATTGATCATGATAAGAAGACTATCCAGCCTTATGATCTTAAGTGCACATGGAGTGTAGAAAACTTCTATGAAGAATACTACTTGTACAGAAGAGCGTACATTCAGGCCTATCTTTATTATCGTGCAATGTTATCTCTTGGTGGAGATAAAGCTAGTACATGTTATGGATATCATGTAGAATACTTAAAGTTTATTGTATGTGATAGCACAAATTACTATCAGCCATTGATTTATACATTAGATGATGATGATATGGAAGATGCATACAAAGGATTTATACACAAGGGTAGAACCTATCCAGGTGTACAAGATCTTATTGCTGCATTAACTTGGTGTGTTGAAACAAACACATGGACTATAAGCCACAAAAACTATTTATCTAATGGAATTGTTAATATTAAGGGATAGCATGGAAATAAAAAAGAATATAACTAGCATCTTTATGGTGCCCACTTTGAGGGTGCCTAAGGATGCTCTTAGAGGAAATGGATTCATTAATGCATATGTAAAAGATAGTAGAAGAGAAGATGTATATAAAGAATCCATCTATTTATTATTTAAACCTGAAAACTTGGATAAGTTTAGAGAGTTTCTTGATAGCGAATATGAAAGAACCAAACACATTATAGAAGATTATGATTATGAAGATGGATTTGTTGTAGTGGTTTATCAACTTGATGAAAAATATAAGAAAGATTATGAACTTGTCAAAGAAGGTAAATACTCAAAAACATCTGCAAACTTTCAGAAGATGTTTCCAAAAATAGTAAAGATTACTAGAGGAGGATTACATAAAGATGAAATCTCTCTGCAATATAGAATTTTTAACAAAGCTGAAGATCTTGTAAGCTTCTGGGAAGAAAAACTTGGAATAGATTTAGAAGCAGTGATGGGTAAAAACTTTGAAGTGTGGGAAGGTTGGGACGAACAAAAAGAAATATTAAATATTGATAAAATAAAAGAACTATGTGCAACAGAGAAGTATTAGAAGTTATTATAGAAGAAGTGGGGACAGAACAAGCTGCAGAGTTTTGTCGCTTAGCAAGTCTGATGTATGACATTAGATATAATGCATGTAAACAATTAGATCCAATGAGTGAACTTGATTTTGAAAGAGATTGGTGGGCTGATGCAGCAAAAATGTTAAATAAACAAATAAAAAAGAAATAATATGACAACTGGAATAGAATTATTAGAAAAATATCCTCTAACTGCACAGATAGTTAGAGACTGGTTTATGAAATCAATGTTGGAATCATTTAAAGATGAAAATGTTCCTGAGGAATTCAAGCAGTTTATGCTTGAGCAAGGAATAGAAAATGATAAAGTGAGTAAGTTGATTGATGTGAATGTTAGAATACTATTTGATGTATTTGATGAGAATGAAATATTTATAGGAACACATGTAGTACAAAAAAGTGGTTTTCATTACACTATAAATAATTCATTAGCTCCTGGAGGAGCACATTATACAAGAAAAGAAGCAGAACATGCTGCTATAGAAAAAGCTTTTGATATATTAGAGGAAAAATTAACACCAATTGATTTACCAAAACTAGAAGAATAATTAGGAATAATCAGGGAGATGAATTATATTTGTCTCCCTTAAAATTAAAAACTATGAGAACAAGTAAAGAATTTAATAGAAAATATAATTTGTATCTAGATCATGAGTCTGGTATGTTATTAGATATTCCATCTGTATTATCATATGTTGATCAGATATTTCAAGATCTTACAGAGATTCCTGGATTCAAATATCAACAAATCAATACACAACATGGATTAGCTAAAGTGCAAACAAATCTTCAAGAGATTATACCATTTGTAGGTAGAATTATAGAACAAGAACTTGAGGAGAAGATTAATTTCATTCTAAAGGTAGAATATGAGTTAGAAAATAGATTATTAACTCTTAATCTAGACAAAGATGGAAATCCTCTTCAATCTGTATAAAGGAAAAACAATAGTTCATCCTAAATATTCTGGTGTAGTTTGTGGATATGATGACAGCAGATTCATTCTAGCTGTAGAAACACATGATGATAAAGGAATATTCTTCAGAAGACTTCGTAAAGATGATAATGCTTTTATATTAGATGAATATAGAGATTCTAAATATAGATATGTCTATGAAGATGAAAGTAAAATATTAAAACAAATAAGAAATGAATCAACATCTATCTAACAAAACTAGACTCTTAATATTTGAATACAAAGAAAGATTTCCA
This sequence comes from Chloridella minuta, assembly GCA_032273045.1. Lineage (NCBI taxonomy): Eukaryota > Xanthophyceae > Mischococcales > Pleurochloridaceae > Chloridella > Chloridella minuta. The sequence goes on along the minus strand of JAUKPQ010049128.1, from coordinate 89,675 downwards.
ACATTAACAGCTTTAGAAATTTCACAACTATTTAATTTGAATATAAACGATGTTGATAGACTATTTAAGAAAGGAGAAATTATTGTTTCTTCATCAATGAATAAAAAAAATTATGTATATTAGCATTATGAAATTTACAATGTTATGGCAAATAAAGAATTTATAGAAGGAGAAGATTATTACTTAGAAGATGGAAGAGTTCATTTTACTAAAGACTATCTACTAAAAACCAAAAAACAATGTTGCAATAATGATTGTAGACATTGTCCATTTGATAAACGTGAAAAAGGAAATACATCACTTAGAACAAGTGAATAAAAAGTTCTGTTCTGTTTTTAATTGTTGAGAAGGCCCTAGAGAAATCTGGGGCTTTTTTATCCTCAACCCATTTTTCATAAAAACAGATTAGAAATACCTATTTTTCACCAACAATACCTATTATCTATAATGTGTTATATAACACACAAATAGACAACATTTTGTCAAGTTTATGACAAATCATGGATAGATAAACCCCAATTTATGGGGTCTATCCTACCACAAAAGGTCAAGTAAATGAAGCAAAATAGTTGTCAAAAAATTATTTTGTTAATAACTTCTTGACATTTTTCTTGACAATTTCAGATTTAGTTTTTATATTTGTAAAAAATAATAAAATTATGACTATAGAACAACTAAACAAACAAATTCTAGAAGGAAAAACTAGAAATTGTAAAAAATGCAATCAAGAGTTACCAGTAAGTGAGTTTCATATCAAATATGATAAAAATACAAATCATGTTAGGTTTAATTCTCCATGTAAAAAATGTGCACATGCAAACAGGAATATTGAATATCGTAAACTTGCTGCAAGAAAGAAAAAATATAATCTTACTTCAGAAGATTATGATGCAATGCTTATATCACAAAATAACTGTTGTGATATATGTAATATAGATATAAAAGAATATGGTAAAGATTTTGTAGTAGACCATTGTCATGTTACAAATAATGTTAGAGGATTACTCTGCAATAATTGTAATACTGGTATAGGAATGTTACAAGATGATGAATCTATTCTAGTAAAAGCTATAGAATATTTAAAAAATCAAGACAGGCAAATGATGGAAAAAACTTGACAATAACAAAAATAATTAGTATCTTTAAACAATAATTAAAACAATTAAAAATGGCAAAAAAAGCAGTGAACAAAGAGGCTGAGAGCAAATGTCTAGCAGCAATGGAAAGTTTAAACAAGAAGTATGGTGTTGGTTCAATTCTAGCACTAGACTCTAAAGCAGGAGGAGATTATGATGTTATCAGTACAGGGAGTATTGGTTTTGATCACATCACTCTTGGTGTAGGAGGATTTGTAAAAGGTAAGTTATATGAGCTTATGGGATGGGAAGGCACAGGTAAATCTACAATATGTGGACATGCTGCAGCTGAGTGTCAGAAAGCAGGAGGAACTGTTCTATATATCGATGGTGAGCATGCTGTTGATAAGAACTATTTCAAGAAATTAGGAGTGGATACAACTAAGATGTTGATTGCTCAACCATCATGTGGTGAAGAGGGTTTCAACATTGCTATGGAAATGATTAACACTGGAGAGATTGATCTAGTAATCATCGATAGTGATTCATCATTGATTCCTAAGAAGATGCTTGATGGTGATGTAGGAGACTCTACAATAGGTAGAAAAGCTTTATTGAATAGTAATGCTTATCCAAAGTTAAAAGGTGCTCTATCACAACACAATGTATGTGTAATAGTTATCTCTCAGTATCGTGAGAAGATTGGTGTTATGTTTGGTAATCCAACTACCACTCAAGGTGGTCATGCTCTTAAGTTTTATAGTGATGTAAGAATAGAAGTGAGTAGAACTCTTGCTAAAGATGGTGATGTAAACTATGGTAATATCACTAAGCTAAAAGCTATCAAGAACAAAATGTCTCCTCCATATAGAAAATCAGAATTTGAGATTGTGTATGGTAAGGGTATTGACACTCTTGATGAAATGATGACTCTTCTTAATGAGTTTGAGCTAGGACGTAAGTATGGTAAGACAATGACTGTAGATGGAACTAAGTATGATTTAGAAGAATTCAAACAGTTGGTGGTTGATAATCCAGAGTTCTATGATGAACTAAGAGAGAAAATTGTAAATGCAATTAATCAAGCTGATCTTCCTGTTGAAGAAATAGAAGTGGAAGAAAAAATATTAACTATAAATAACGAAGAATTATGAGTATAATTGCGATTAATGGAAAAATTTCTTCAGGAAAAGATACTGTAGGAAGAATTATTCAGTACTTAACATCTGAATATAAAGATAAATATGATTTTGTAGAATGGAGAGATAGGGTAGAAAATTATGGATCTAACACACACTCCCCATTTGAAATAAAAAAATATGCAGGAAAGCTAAAACAAATAGCTTCTCTATTAACTGGGATTCCTGTAGAGATGTTTGAAGACCAAGAGTTCAAAAAGACTGCTCTTGGACCACAATGGAATTATAATGACATTATAGGATATGGTCATCATAATGTTCCTGTATATGGTGAATCAGAACAAGAAATGTTAGTAAGAGAACTTCTTCAAAAACTTGGTACAGAAGCAATGCGTGATGGATTACATACAAATGTATGGTGCAATGCCTTATTTTCTGATTATAAAGAATATCATTATGCTGATGCTATTAAAGGTGGAAATCCTAATAAACCTGAAAAAGTAATGAGCTTTCCTAATTGGATAATTACAGACATGAGATTTCCAAACGAACTAGAATCTGTTGTAGAAAGAGGTGGTATTACTATTAGAGTTACTAGACCTGTACATGCATTATCTCAAGAAAACCATTGTGGATTATTGCATCCCAGTGAAACAAGTCTTGATGGTGCTGATTTTGATTATGAAATTATCAATGATGGAACTATAGAAGATCTTGTAGAGAAGGTAAGAGAAATATTAACTAAAGAGAACATTATATGACAATAAATATTGATTTTGATGGAACTTGTGTAACACATAGTTTTCCACAAATAGGCAAAAGTATTGGTGCAGTACCAGTACTAAAGAAATTAACTGATGCAGGTCATCAGTTAATTCTTTTTACTATGAGAAGTAATATGATTACTTTTAAAAGTATAAACAAAGATATTACTCCTGATACAAAAGGTAGATTTTTAAATGATGCTATACAATGGTTTATAGATAATGAAATTCCTTTATATGCAGTACAATCTAATCCTGATCAACATAATTGGACAGAAAGTCCTAAGTCTTATGCTGAAATGATGATTGATGATTCAGCCCTTGGATGTCCATTAAAATATGATCCAGCATTATCACATAGACCATTTGTAGATTGGGTAGAAGTAGAAAAAATATTAACTAAATCTGGAATTATATGAGAGAATATAAAAACAGATACGGTGATGTCTTCACCTTTACAGAAGATGATGACCATAATATATTATGGGAAGGAAATTTTGAATTCTGTAGAATTGGTATGCCCAATGATTACACAAAAGCTTATGAAGCTTATGTAAATGATATAGAAACACCAATGCCATTAGAGGAATTTAAGAAAGCTGTACATCATTATGATGATGAAACTCTTACTTATGATTATCCTGAGTATATAAGGATGGTTGAATCACTGAAAGATGAGATTGATATGGTTGATCCAAGTGGTGGGCCCTACATTAGTAGAGATATGTCACTAAGTAGTTTTGGATTCAAAGACTATGTAGTAAAAGATTTCAAACGTATTGATACAGGATACAAGATTATTACAGAGAAATGTGCTTATTGCAATCAAACAAGTGGGCATAAAATGAGTTGTTCAACACAAAAAATACAAATAAACATATGATAAGTAGTTTTGATAACCCTCAGCTGTGTCCTAATTGTCAAGGATACAAAACAATGCCTTATACATGGAATAGTACATTTGCTCCAAAGATGTGTAGTTGTCCTAAAACAACATCATTAGCATGGGAATGTCATAGATGTGGAAAGATTAATGCTCCATGGAAAGGAAGTTGTGATTGTACACCTTCTCCATTAAGTAGTGCTCCTACATGTGGTACACAACCAAATAAATATTTACTAGATGAAAGAGGTCAATTTGATTTTGGTATATTACCAGATCCTAAAGGACCAACAACCATTAATTATGATTCTTTAAATAAAAACTTTACAGATAAATAATGAAATGTAAAACATGTGGAAAGAATGCAGACAGTGAATACTGTTTTGCTCATAAATCTAGAAAACCCTTATCATCTGGTAAGGGTTTATCTAGTAAAATGTCTGTTATTTCAAGCATAAAGGCCAAAAATGTCCATAATGATGGACATAACCAGCAAAGAGATATGTTTATGAATATATGGAAAAAGAAAAGACATTACAGTGAAGTGAGTAATACATACTTAGGATCTGAACCTATGTCTACATACTTTCATCACATTCTTCCAAAAGAAAAATACCCTGATGCTTGTTTAGATGAAGAAAATATTATACTTTTGACGCTAGAGGAACATTCTGATGTAGAGAATGATATGTATAAGTATGAGGAGGTTAATAAAAGACGTGAACAATTAAAAATTAAATATAACTTATGAGTATAGAAGTATTAAAATTTAGTGCAACATGGTGTGGACCATGTAGAGTGTTAGCCCAAACATTAAAAGATGTTGAAGGAATAACTAACATAGATATTGATAAAGACAGAGAAACTCCAGCAAAGTATGGAATCAGAAGTGTTCCCACTATGGTGTTTCTAAAAGATGGAAAAGAAGTGCATAGACAATCTGGTAATATGCCATTAACTATGTACAATCAAATCTTAGATGAAATTAATCTTGATAAATAATTAGAACATGAAAGATAGATATATGTATGCTAGAACAACAAAAGATTGCGTACATACAACAAAATCTCTTAAAGACTATAAACATATTGTTCCTGATATATTTAAAGATGAATCCAATAGAGATTTTTTTAATATTAAATGTTCAGAACCCTTTGGTGAAAATTGTTTAAAAGATCAACAAGGAAACAATCTAGAATATGTTGTATTTGTAAATGCAGAAACAAAAGAAAAATATCACGAACACATTTGTAATTTAAAACAATACTTAATATGAAAAACCAATTTTTTTACACAGCTATAATAGCTGACAAGGAGTATATAGCTTCTTTAAACATTAACAAGGTGATTAGAACCTTAGAAAACGATGAGGCAGGCCTTATTGTCATCCTAGATGATTTCAACGAAAGAGTTACACAACAACCTGACATTGATCTTAAAACCAATAAGATGAAGGGATACAAGAATGTTCGTGAGACTGTTCAATCAGAGATTACATTGAATGCAGAAGATGCAAAAAGATTTATTAACCTATTTGAATTAAAATAATGGCAAAGTTATTAGGAAACAGAGTTTATTTAGAACTCCCAAAAAAAGAAGAAGGTAAGCTTATTGTAGATGAGAATACAAAAGAAGCTTTAGAAAAAGAAATGATTAAGAAGATGTCTAGTCTTACAGTTCATGCTGTAGGTACAGCTATTACAGATCCAGATCTTGTTGTAGGGGCTAAAGTGTTTGTAGATCCTTCAGCTTTAAGTAAAGCATTAGTTATACCTAAAGGTGATGATAATGTATTATTAGTTTCTATATTTGATATAGTTGAAATACTATAATGTTAACCAACGATTACATAGCCCCTGCATTAGGAGGAAGACTTGGTAACAACATGTTTATGATTGCTCATGCCTATGCAAAAGGGCTTGAGTATAATAAGCAAGTAGTTATTGCCAAGGACCAATTAGTATATGAAGGAAACGATTATTCTCAGAACATATTCAGTAAGCTAGAGTTTAGTGAAAGTTTTTATGATAATCGTAATTGTAATCCACCAGTTCCATCAGATGACAAACCAACTATTTATATGGGCTATTACCAAAGTGAAGTTTACTTCGAGAAGTATAGTGAGAACATAAAGAGTTTGTTTGGTCCACCATTGGAATTCATTAGAAGAATACTTGCAGAGATTCCTGTCATCTTTACTACAGAGGTGACAGTGATCAATGTTCGAAGAGGGGATTATCTTCACTATCCCAATTACCATCCTACAGTCTCACCACAATACATTACTAAGGCCTTAACATTAGTTCCTTCAAAGCAATATCTTATTGCTAGTGATGATATTCCATGGTGTAAAGAACATCTAAACTTACCTAACGCAATATATCTAGAAGGATGGAAGAGTCATGAGCAGCTATGGATCATGAGTATGTGTCATCACTTTGTTATATCCAATTCATCATTTAGTTGGTGGGCTGCTTATCTCTCTAGACACCCTGGAAAGATTGTTATTGCACCAGAGACATGGTTTGGACCTGAAGCACCACAAGATTGGAGATATATGTATTGCAAAGGATGGACTATACTACCAACATATTTTAGTAATGGATTAATACAACCAACATGATATCAGTTTTAACAATTACATACAAAAGACATCACTTATTAGAAGAGGCCATACAATCATTTCTTCTACAAAAACTCCCACCAGAATGTGAAATGGTCATCATAAATGACAATCCTGATGTAGAATATATCTATAATCACCCTAAAGTAAGGATTATTAATCATAAAGAGAGATTTCCTTCTATAGCTGCTAAGCTTGAATGGGGATACAAACAGTGTAAGTATGATCACATCTATAGATTAGATGATGACGATCTCTTAGCACCATGGGCATTAAAGAATGCACAGATAGATATAGAGACTAATCCTGATCATGAGATCTATAGAAGTCAAGGAATGTACTTCTTTGTACATAATATATACCAAGGAGAGAATTCCAATATAAACAATGGAAACATCTACACTAAGGCCTACTTAGATAGAATCAAGTTTCCTGATAAGAGTGGAGATGAAGATGCAGATATCACATTCCACCATGGTGGTAAGATATATGAATCAAAACTCAAACACACTATGTTATATAGATGGGGAATGAGCACTTTACATATATCAGGTATGGGAAAACAAACTAATGAAGCTATATTAGCTGAAGCAGATAGAGTGTTAGATAATACAACAGGAGAAATCATTCTCAATCCACATTTTAAAAACGATTACTATGAACAGATTAACAGAGATAGCAAATAGAATAGGTACAGACAAAGGCACCATGGACTATGGTCATCATTACACTGTTCTCTATCATGAATTATTAGATGAAGTGTCTAAAGAACATGTAAAGATGTTAGAGATAGGTGTAGCAGATCCTAGGTTTCCTGGAGCATCTCTTGAGATGTGGAATGAATATTTCCCTGATATAGAACTTATAGGGTATGATATTAATTCAGAGGCCAAACAGTTTGAGAAAGAGAATGTACAAGTGTTCATTGGAGATCAAAACAATCCCAAGGATTTAGAAGAATGTATTAAGACTTATGGAGGAGACTTTGATATCATTGTTGATGATGGATCACATTATGGTGAGCACATTGTTACAAGCTTCAAGACTCTCTATCCATATCTAAAAGAAGGTGGTATATACATCATAGAAGATCTACATGCTGCACAGTTAGATGAACACAAGATGATAGAAGAGATTAAAGCTCTAAACTATCCATGTAAACAATTCTACCAAACACATCACAACAAACTTCTTATTATAGTTAAATAGAAAAAGCCCCAATCAAGGGGCTTTATTATTTTGATAAACTTTTCTTTTTCATTGGTTGTTGAGCTGAGGTTCTTCTCACTTTATCATCCATAGACTTATTCTGAGAGAAGGGTTTATCCTTCTTAGGTATAGGAACCTTTGGAGCCATTCTTGGTGCTCCACTCTTCTTAGCTTTACCAGCTGTCATATTAGCAGCCACCTTTACAAGTTTTCATTTTACCACCAGATTTCATAGGAGCCATAGAAGCAGCTTTACCACCATATTGAGCTTTCTTTACAGTAGCACCTTTCTTAGCTATAACACCACGTCCTTTAAGAATATCTGCTTTAGTAATCTTTCCATCTTTATTAAGATCAGGAAATGATTTACCATTTTTAGCTTTCTTCATCATACCACCATTCTTTTTTTCTCCTATTTTTTTATATTTATATTCACCTCCAAGAGCTTTTTTAACTTTACCATAACCTCCAAGTGTAGCAATCTGGAGAGCATCTTCACCAGCATTTTTAACATCTCTTAATGTTACGTCTCCAACTCTCTGAGAAACAGTCTTAGGTTTAGCTGTTACAGTGGTTTTCTTTTCGACCACTTTAACTACAGGTTTTTTTACAACACCATTTTGTGCTTTTTTAATTGTTTTCATTATATATTTTTTAATTGTTTAACAATTCCACTTACGTAGACTTTTATTGATTCTTGAATTAGGATCTTTTGCTGTCTTAGCAGATGTGAGTTTCTTCTTCATACCTGACATTCTACTACAAAATGACTTACGTCTTCCTGCAGCTTTACTTCCAGGTTTAAGTTTAGAAGGTTTTGTGGTTACAGCAGTCTTTAACTTGCTACCAGGGTTAGCTTTTCTATATGAAGCCACTCCTTTAGCATTTAATCCTCCAGAAGGATTCTTTCCTTCTTTTCTTTGCCAGCTTGGGGTTTTATTTGCCATTTTCTTTTTCTTTGATTGCGTTGCAAAACTTAATCACATCTTCATGACTAAATTCTGATTTACACATATTATACATAAATACTACTAGTTGAACATTATCTTTTAAATAAGGTTTAGAACTATCAATTCTATCTATTGATGGTACCCATGGATTTTTTGCATGTACAGAAGATCTTACTTCTGTGTCAAGGTCAAATTTAATTCCTGTTACTTCACAATATCCTTTCTTAATTTTTTGATATATCCAATCTGTATCAAAATCTGGTTCAGGCCAGTTCATTGTTTTTGCTCTTTTACCAGCATTTCCCCTGAGTCTCTGTGCTCTTACTTTATCAGGATTATTTTTCTCCCATTCAATTTTACTACATCTATTACATCTACCATTACCACCTTTAGAAAATAATTTACTGTTAGAATAATCTTCTTTATTACAGTCAATGCATTTTACTAATGCAGCAGTTGCCATTATTTCTTAGTTTTAGCTTTAATCTTTTTCTCTTGTACTAACATTTGCTTTGTAGGCTTCTTTCCAGATCCTTTATTAGCTCTGATGTTATCCCACAATCCTCTTTTAGAGAATGAACCATCAGCACGTTTAATCATACCACCAGCTTTCATTGGTCTATTAGCAACTTGTTTCATTTTTTTAACAGCAGCCATTCTATTAGCACTATCAACCATTCTATTTCTAGAAGTCATAGTGTTAATACTATCTTTAGTATTTTTTGCTTTTAATTTTTCAGCTTGTTCAGGATTGCTAGCTTTTTCCATGATTTTACCCTCACCAGTTATACGAAAAGTATCATTACCTCTTATACCAAGTTGTTTAGCACTCTTGATACTTTTTTCATATGGTTTTACAGTTTGAAAACCATTTTGTGCTTTCTTAACAGCACCACCAGCTTTCAATGTACTTCCTTTAAATGGGCCCTTCTTTTTAATAAGAGGACCATTAGGAACAGGAGTTATTTTACCACCTTTACGTAATACACCAGGACCTACATAGGCTGATGCTTTTTGGGGATTTAACTTAGACATTATTTCTTTTTATTAGATTTAGCAATCTTCTTGAATGTTTTAGCAAGAGCTTTGGCCTTGCCTGTACAACCAGGTTTAGTTATTGGTGTACATTTACCAGCAGTACCACGCTTCTTAATAGAAGCTGCAGCTTTCTGCATCCATTTCTTATCAGTAGCCATGATTATTTCTTCTTCATCTTGGTAGCACCAAGTTGTTTGTCTTTAGTAAGAGAAGCTTTTCCTTTAGCACCAGCTAATGTTTTCTTTTGCACTTTAGTCCAAGCACCTTTAGGGTCTACAGGACCAACTCTTTTGTTAGATGCTTTAAGTCCAGTTAGACTTCCACCTTTTGTTTTATTTGCCATAGCGTTTAAATGTTATATTGGGTTTAACGATTATATCTTTGTGAGTGTATTGCCACATCTCACCTGTCTTGTCTATTATAATTGTATAGATGGTATCAGTTTCATGACCATAATCTGTCACAAAAAGTATTATCCCATCTCCCTTGGGTGTTGTAACATCTATTCTATTCTTTGGTTCGTATATTCTCATAGAGAAGTGCTTTTTTTAGAAAAGAGCTGCTATTCGTCACCCAGCAGCTACGTTGTTTTAAAGATCTTTAGAAGACAACTCTTCTATAGGAGCTTCTTCTTTGACTTCTTTAATAATGTCAGCTTCCACACCAGAGACCATTACTTTTTCAATCACTTGATTAGCTTGCATCATTAATTGAAAACGTGCTGCTTCCTCTGATGATAAATAAGCTCTTACAGTGTTTAAGAAAAGACCAAACTCTGCTCCTGTTAATGTGAATGTGTCTTCAGGAGTCCATGTGTATTTAGAACTAGGATTGTAACTTGCCATTTGTTTTTGGTTTTAAAAATTATTATTAATTAATTGAATTTCTTGTATTTCTTTTAGTAATGTATTCATCTAAGTTAAAGTGATCTGTTTCTACATCTTTAAAAAATTGTTTATGTAATTCTATAGCATCTTCTTTATTCTTAAAAGATCCCAAAGTTACTCTTTTTTTATTATATAAAATTCTAACTCTCCAAGATTTTCTATTTTCTCTCCAACTAACACCTACATATCCAGATTTATTTGACATACTACCCTTTAATGTATTTGCTCTTTGAGATATTATTTGTAAACTTTGTAAATCATTATCTTCTGTATTACCAAATTTATGATCTACAACCATATCAGATTTAGTTACATCACTATCATTTAAAAAATGTAAAGCTACTAATCTATGAATGCTTTTAGTATAACCTTTATTATCTTTTCTTAGTGTTACATTTTTATACCTAAATTTTTTAGGATTTAAAATGTTTTCTTTACCTGATTTAAAACTTTTAACTCTACCTTTATTAGATATAAAGTATTTATCAAAACTATCTATAGGCTTCCATATCTCTTTTGCAGGATCATACTGTGCCATAATTTAAAATATTTAATTGATTTATGTAACAAATGTATAATAAATTTGTTACACTTGCAAATTTATTTTCTACCCTACTTGGTTCACTGTTACAATAAGACCAGGAATAGCTGGAACAGTTCCTGAAGCTATAGCTGATGTAATTGATATTGCATTATTTACGTTACTATTTATTTCCCATTTAAGTTGTACATATTCATTAGCCACTGTAGTTTTAAAGAAAAAGTTCCAAGCTGCTACAACATATACAGAGTTAGAAGGAAATCCTAGTTGAGAAGCACTAATTGGTACATCAAGACCATTTTGTGATAACCAAATGTGCGCATGTGTGGCAGTGTTACCAGCATTTTTTACCATCTGTGCACTAAATTGTATATTATATACACCAGGATTAGCTATAGTTACTCTATTTCCAGAAGTGATAGACACTCCACTGTTCCATACATCTGAATTACCAATGTTCATTGTAAGAACATCTCCTGCATTTCCTGTTTGGTTTGTTGTATCATAGAAAGATCCTAAATAACCAAATCCACCTGCAACACCCTGAATTCCCTGCACCCCTTGAATACCTTGTTCACCCTGAATTCCTTGAATACCTTGTATCCCTTGAATTCCCTGTGCTCCATTAGTACCACTTGTACTAGCTACACCATTTGTACCTGAAGTTCCATTTGTACCATCTCCTCCAGCTGCACCATTAAGATTTACTCCCCATACACTATATGTTCCTGATCCAGTAACTTGGGTAGGAGCACTAAATACTAGCACTCCTGTTGCAGGATTATATGATACTACATCAGATACTTGATGATTAGCAAGATTAAATGCTATAATAACATCTTGAGCAACTGTATATGCTAATCCAAGACCCACTGTAATAGTTCCACCAGTTCCTAATGTAAATGTAGAAGTTGATGTAGTTTGATATTTATCTCCTGCAGCTCCTGAAGTACCATTGGTACCACTAGTTCCACCTACACCAGGTATTCCTTGTGTACCTTGAATCCCTTGAGTTCCCTGAACACCTTGCACACCTTGTGCACCTTGAGGTCCTTGTGATCCAGATGTACCACTAGTTCCAGCAGTTCCATCTGACTTAATAAGTTGATCAAGATTTAACCATCCTTTATATCCATTACAAGGATTGCATGTTTCTTTCCAGAATCCTGGTTTTATAAATGTAGGCATATTATTCTAAGTTTATTTCAAACGTAATGACGCTTGTTGTTTTTATTGATTTACTCATGTTCACTCTCATCTTGAACATGTTACAGAACTTAAGAATTTCTTCTATAAGCATATTGTTATACATTGGAAGACTTGCTGCTATCCTAAATCTATATGAATCAGGAAGTCTTGTTATTTCAAGACTACATAATTCGTCAACAGAACTAACGATTCCCTCAAAATGTGATAAAAATGTTTCATCATTATCTTGCATTATACTTGGAAAATGTTTTCTGTTTATTTCCATATTAACTTAGTGTTAATAAATAAGATGTTTTAGCTGCTTCTCCTGATAATGAATCTGCTAGATTACACACATCGTGGAAACCATTCTTCTCACCATACATCTTTAAAGCAGATGCAAATGACATAAGATCTGATACACATTGCTCAGGTTTGCAATTCGTAAGAGATTCAAGTTTATATATACCAGGTCTTTTACCTGTATATCCCATAATCTTTTCTACTAATCCATCTTTGAAATCATGTACATAATCATACAATGCTCCTAGAGCTTGGTGCTGGGCATAACTAGTTGTTTGCCAATGTAGCAGATGTAATTGCTCATGGAAGTAAGTAAGCTTTGCAGCTATACTATCTAACGTTAAGCCTTCAGATGCTGATGCTTTCATCATATCATCTGGAAATAATGATTTTATTGCCATAATTAAGGAGCTGGTGTTGTGGTAGTAGTGGTGGTTGGTGCTACTGTAGTAGTACTAGTTGTAGTAGGGGCAGCAGTCGTTGATGTTGTAGTGGTTGTATAGTTACAACACTCTTTAGCATCTATCTCTACATAGTTACCTACAGCAGGTTTAAATGCTTGTACAATTAAACTACTTGGTATAATACGTCCTGAACCATCAAAACGTACAAAAGCTTTAAGCTTGTTATTGTTATTACTTCTCATGATTACGCAGGTGATGTGGTTGTTGTGGTTGTTGTTGGTGCTACAGTAGTTGTTGTGGTAGTAGTTGGTGCTATGGTAGTGGTAGTAGTGGTAGTAAGAAAACAGCACTCATATGCTTGTATTTCTTTCCACTTACCCACTTTTGGCTTATTTTTTCTGAGGATTAAGCTTCCTGCAACTATTCTGCCAGATCCATCGAATCTAACAAAAGCCTTTAAAGGTCTTGAATTAATGCTTCCCATTTTTCTTTTTTAATTTAGGGTTAATAGTTTAGGTTTAACAAGGATTATCTAATGTGGTAAGTCCTACTTGCCAGTAGTTTGTACCATCACAGTTTAATATTTTATTTGAGCTACCATTGTAGGTAGTTTTATATGTAATAGATGCTGGATCTACATATCCTTTAGCTGTTCCATCCCAAGCTTCTATACCTAGTTCTGCAGCCACTCTATCAATTCTACATGCATATCCATAATAGAATATACCACCAACTGCTCCTGCAGCAAATACTAATCCAATTATTTTTCTTACACCACCAAAATCAGCAATTAATGCAGATCCTGAATCACCAGAATATATAGGATTAGAACAAATAGTAGATAAACTAGGGTCATTCTCAGGTTTTACAAATGTTATTTGATCAATAAATTGACAGTAAGTAGGAGTTCCTTGTAATTTATATGTTAATACTACTACTGAAAATAAAGCAAATATTCTTACTGGACAACTTGACCCACCTTTTGGGCCTGTAGTTCTTCCAGAACTATATAACATTGGATTTGTAGTTAGTAGATTATCTATTTCTGATGTAGAAGCAAATGGTAAAGGAAGTGTATAATCACTCACTCCAGCTTGTCTATAAGATGTTGCCACATCTACATCTTCAGATTCTAAAGAAAATATTGCACCATCAACAAAATTAAAATTATTTTTTGAAATAGGAACATATCTTAATGATTTTCCTATTGTATAAGCAGGATCAACAGGAACTGATCCAGATTCTCCATTTTGATAAATGTAATCTACTGGAGAATATTCATTTTGTATAACATCATATAAATTTCTTTCTGATGTATAAAATGCATCTTGTATTGTTACGTGATTATTAGTAACACCTACTAATGTTTGTGTTCCTGAATGCACTGCTATAAATCCCATAGTTCCTACAGTGGATGCATTATTAGTTGATGTAATTGATAAGCCTCCTTTTAATGGTCTTGTTATAGCTCTATTAACAGCTGAATTAGGTCCAGCTATTTGTCCACAATAAGCATTACAAGCTAATGTTTCTGCTCTGCTTATTTCATATACATCTGTTCTTAAGACTTGATCTCCTATAATTATCTCACTGGGTAAGATTTCTTCAGGAGATAATTCAGATAGAGGTTTTTTCTCTTCTACACCATATAATATACATAGCTCATTAGTTTGTTCTTTTCCAACAAACTTATATCCATATGATATACTATTAATGTTATCAGTGGACATAGCCAACTCTTGTATTTTTAATTTTATATTTTCAATATTATTTTCCATATTATAGAGATTCAAAGTGTGTATAAATTGTGTTAAACCCAGTTGGAGGTAATGTTGTTGTTGTTGTTGAAGTTAACACTTCAAAGCTTGTATATATTGTATTAAATCCTGTTGGTGCTAATGTAGTAGTAGTGGTTGTACTTGCTGGTGCATCAGAAATAAGACGTACATAATATCCACTTGCTTTTGAAAATGATTGAACAAATAAACCTGCAGTATCATAAAGTAATTGATAAAAAATTGATGCACCTGCAATACTAGGAGTAGTGGTCCACCAAGCACTATAATTACCTAATCCAGCCCAAGTACCAGTAGAATTAATAGCACCTCCTGGAAGTGCTGTCCAACTTGATTCATTAGTTGCTCCTGTATTAGGACTATTCCAATGAACTGTTCCTACTTCTTTCATTTTGCCTCCAGCTACACTATTGCCTCCTAAATAAGATTGTAATGTTAAAACCTCAGTTTCAGATGGTATGTGATAACCACTTGGAGCTAATCCACGAGGATCATTCACAGCATACCAATTGTAAAGTTTACCATACGTACAACCATTATCAGCATCATTATTATAATAACACCAAGCACCAGTAGTTAATTCTGACCATTCAGCAGGATTTTGTACTTGTGGTATTTCATCACCATTTTGATAGTTTGTAACACCCAAGTTACAACCAGTCCATATTTGATCACCTATTGTTACATTAGGTAATGAACAACATGGATCACAATTCACTCCAATATATACACCATTTCCTTCATTAACTCCATTTAAAGTTAATACAGTGAAAGGAGTGGTAGTACTTATTATAAATAAACCACTACCTTCCCCATTAGTTGTACCTGGATCAGTTGATATTGTATTACCAGAAACACTCATGTAACAAGCAGTTGATATTCCTATAGTAGGTACATCTGTATCTGTTGTAAATGTATATGTATCACCAGTATCAGCTGATGCAAATATTAATCCTATACTATTAATTGGAATATCAAATGTTAATGTATATGATACAAGAGCTGATGGTCCACCATTAAAAACTATATTTACTGGTGGCATCCATAATCCTGTACATCCTAAATATCCTATTGGATATGGTGGTGTTCCTCCAAGATTTTGTACTCCTCCACTCCAAGCAGTATTGGTCACTGTATTTCCAAAATATGTAAAGCTTCCCCCTAATAATGGAAGAGATGTACCACATTCAGGAAATAAAGTAACAAAACTAACATTATTACATTCTCCAGTAGATGATTCAAATATTCTAGATGAGTTCCAACCTAAATCAGCTGTAACTTCTGTTATAGTGTATGGGTAAATATTTTCTACTTTAAATAAAGAGTTATCACCAGTTCTCACAAGATAGATTTCATTATTATATGTAATTACATAGAAACCTTTAAATGGACTAGAAGGATTAAATGGTATAGAAGCTAAACTAATATCCACTTCTTTTGCTCCATCTGGATATGAATATTGAGTTAAATAAAATGTAGGAACAGTATCAATCAATCTAGATGCACAAACAATTAATTTGCTATCTGTAGTGTACATCATTGATGCTGCATAATTTGTTGCTGTTATTGCAAATAAAGGAGTTCCTGATGATGCATTATTTGTGGATATGTTATATTTCCATAAAAATACTTGCCCTGGTACACCATTTGGATAAGTTTGATTTGTAGCATTAAGCGTTGTAAGAATAGTGTTATTATCTACAGCTGCTATAGTAGAAACATTTACGTAATTAGGATAGTTACTCTGGTATGTTATATTTCTATTAAATGTAAGAGATGCAGGATAAGAATTTATGAACCATTCTCTAATTATTCTATTCTGTGCATCATGTTTCCATAATTTTGTAGATATAGATGCTATACCAATAATTCCTACTAGATCATTATCTATAGGAACATTGGTAAGTGTATTAGTAGTTACATTATATTCTGATGTCTCTATTGGATTTTGATAAATATCTGTAGACCATACACAATATTCTCTACTAAAGAATGTTGTAGATGTTGTAGTGGTAGGTATTATGATAGTAGTAGTAGTTGTAGTAGTTGTATTACCACCACAGCCACAACTTCTAACACAGATTAGATGCTCTAACTGTTTAGAAATCTGCCAAAGAAGATTACTTCTTGTACTTCCACCGATCTGTCTACTTGGTATTGCCATTATTAATAGTCTAGTTTATATTTTTCTTTTATTTCGTTTAGCTTAGTGGCATAAAACCACGTGCAATATTTCTTTGATTGTTCATTATTAATAATAGCATCTAGGTTAGGATCTTTTGTTGGATCAGTTCCCATGTGATATTTGCCTTTATAAAAAGCTGGGTATCCATTTCCTGTTTCAGAAACTATTCCTGCATTATGAAAGATGGTGTGTGTATCTAATTTTATAAGAGGATCTGTTGCCCAAGCAAATGCTAGTTCAGGAACCACTTTTGTTTCTTGCTCTCTTACCCATATGTTCCAAAGAACAGCCCACATATCTGCACACCAACTTTGAAATCCTGAGTTTTCATCTTTAAAGAATTCTCTATTCACTTGTTGTAAATAGGTTCTTATAAGAATACAATCATTCATCACCTTACTCCAGAAGTCAGCATCTACATTCTTTAATAGATATTGAGCTCCTCCTGAATGATCATTGTTAGCTTCACATATCTCTCTTGATATACCAACAACACTTGCTATCTCAGCAAGAACATCTCTACTTTTATACTCTTCCAGTTTCTCTGGTAACACTTGATGTATCTTACTATCAAAATACTTAGCATTGATATAGCTGTTTGTATCTGATAAGTAGTTTACATCATCTTCTAAGAATTGATCTACATTAAAATCTTTCATGAAAAGAATATCTGAATCACAATAGAATATAGCACAATCACTTAGTTCTGGATGTTTCTTAAAATGTTTCCAAAGAACATATGGTCTTAGTACAGGAATATATATTCCTATTAATTTATTTAAATTATCTTCATCTTCGTAATAATGAAACTCAGCTTCTGGATATAGATCTTCTATCTGTTTCCATTTGTCTCTATTCTCTCTTCCTTTAGCAGCAAAGATTAAGTTGATTGCTTTGTCAGAATGTCCTATTTCTTTAAGACTCTCCATCCAAAGATTCACTTGCCATGTGTAATAAATATCGCTTGGGCAAGCTTGGATAAATTTTAAATCTTTCATAATGTAGTTGGTTTATTGTTTTTTTTTTATTTTTTAAAGAATTATATCTGTTATTATTCCACCTGTTATTACAATACAAGTTCCATCACCTATATTATATGTTCCATCATTAAATGGACTTGTTCCCTCTTCATTATTCCATATTTCACATCCAATAGTTGGGAATGTATCTATACATTCTTGTGTCATCCATACATTATAATAAAATAAGACTGGTCCACATGTAGAACCACATGGTTGAGGACACTCTTGAAATAAAGATTCTGTATTAACCAATGGAATTGTAGTTGTGGTGGTGGTTGTTGTGTGAGAATCTATACAAGGTGCACACTCATTAAGAGTGGGCCATATATATTCAACAGTTCCTACATCTGCTGGATTAGTTGTTTGATCAATTATAAACCAACATTCAGGCGTTGCATTATTAACAATAGTACCTTCAGGTAATACACCCTCACCAGTGTAAGAAATAACATGGTATTCCATTCTCTCACATCCTGCTACATTATAATTAGTAGTGGTTTTAGGACATTCACATGCTGTTACACATGTTAGATATTCTAATTGCTTAGATATCTGCCATAGTAAGTTAGCTTGTGTGCCCCATCCAATTTGTCTACTAGGTATAGCCATTGTTCTTTTATATTATAGGTAAAGTAGTTGTACTTGTAGTGGTTGTACAATTTGCACAAGCCTGAGCTGTTACATTAGTAAGTTGCTCTAATTGTTTAGAAATTTGCCATAACAGATTATCTTCTGTACTCCAACCTATCTGTCTTGATGGTATTGCCATGATATTTTTATTTTAAAATTTATATATTTTTGAATGACGCTATAAATGTAGTGATAATTTTTATATCAATTACAAATATATTTTATTTATTTTTAATTTATACATTATATGATGCTATTTGTCCACCTGTTGTTGCTACTGTACTAGCATTTTGTAATCTATCTCCAATACTATTAGCAGTAAACCCACTTGCGATTAAATAGTTCCAAAACTGCGCAGGAGTCATTAATAATGTACCCACTGTAGCATCTGTTCCAACACCTTGTAATACATTAGATGGAGATGGTACAATCAATGTACCTGTTAATTCACTTGATGCTCCATAAACCGTTCCAAGTCTTACATTGTTTGTTGCAGGATTTCCTAAAGCAACACCTGCTGCATATAATATTCTATTAGGTCCTGCACTAGTTTGAAATGTCCAACTTGATGTATTTGTGTCAATAGTTATTCTTGGTGCTACAATAGCCATTAAACTATTTGCATTTACTACATTACCACTAACCTTTACAAGTGCGCCTGTTCCTGCTCCTGCTGTATATGCTACTGATACTAATATTGCAGGTTGTGTTGAACTAGTTGTAGTTATTCCTGTAACTGATATAGTTGAAGCAGATGTAGCACTAAATAAACTAGGAACAGATGTTCCTCCTGTTATATTACCTATTATATTAATTGTTGAACCTGCAGTATAAATTGCACAGTTTGCAGATGCTACCACATTACCTGTAATATTTAATGTTGATGCAACACTTGCATATATTGTAGATGATGTGTATGCAGCTACAATTCCACCACTTGATGTAATATCTCCTGTAACATTTACAGTTGCATTTGCGTCTATTCTTAAAGCATTTGTTGTTGCTGCAATACTACCAATAGTGCTTGATAAATTGCCTATTACGTTTAAAGTTCCTGCAGCAGTTACATATAATATTTGTTTTAATGCAGAACCATTATCTACTGTATAATTTCCTGTACAAGTTAATGTACCTGTTCCTGATAATCTTATAGCATTATAACCTGTTGAATTTGCTAGTGTTAAAACACTTCCACTAAATATTGCAGTATTACCACTTGCTAAAGTCATTTCTAATACAGGTGTAGTTGAACCTGCAAAAATAGCAGGAGAAGAAGTACAGGTTAAATTACCATTATTTGCAAAAATAAATTGTCCACCTGTTGCACCACCTATTACAGCACTTGTTGATTCTGTCATTTCAAATTCTGAAATCCAAGGTGTAGTTCCTAGAGTTGTTACTGCTGTTACATTTATTCTATAATAAGTATAAGATGTTGTATTAGCTAAAACACCACTTGTATAATTACCTCCAACAGGTATTGTTGTTAAAGTTACTGTATCTAATGTTGTATATGTAGTTCCATCATTTGAACCTTGAAACGTCCAAGTTGATGGATTACCTGTTGCAGTTACACCATAACCTTTAACAACATATCTTTTTATAATTTTACCACTAGTAAATTGGTATCCTAATATTCCTGTATTGGCTGTTCCTGATTGCCAAAGTATATTATAATTATTATCTTGAGAAAAAGCATTCCAAGCAGCATTAGCTCCAGTTACAGAACTTGCAAAAGCTGTACCACTTGGTGTAACATTAGATGTCATTGCAGGGGTTGCAATATTAGGTACTAAAACAGGAGAAACAGTACTTCTTATAGTTTGTGCAGTATAAGTTCCATTTATAGTAACTGTAAAGCTATTTGCATATAAATCATCAGCACTTGTTGGAACAGCTCCATTATCCCAAATTGCCCCATTACTAAAATTACCTGTTGCTACTGCAAATCTTGTTGCCATCTATTATAGACTTTTATCATTAATAAATGTTTGCAATGAAGTCATAATAGCTTCTGCTGCTTGAATAGCATCTGCATCTCCACTATCAAAAACATCCATATAAGTTATAGGGATAGAATTGTCAGGAAGACTTACTAAACTACCATCTTCTAAAACTCTATAAGGAGTTAAACGCATAGCAACACTTGCTCCTATGTCAGTTGGTTTAACTAATGGAGAGATTGCTAAATTTACCATAAAATATGGATAAATATTTCCATCTACTTCAATTGGTTTATTACTTGTAATTGGCATAATTTTATATATAAATTGCTGATTCTCTATTTGTCCAAGCTACAGGTGTAGCTATTGCAATGGTTATTGCTCCACTATATGATATTGTTAATCTTGTTATTGTCCACACTGGTGAACTATCACTCACTCCTGTTCCTAAAGCTACACCACAATAGTTTATATTATTGTTAGTAGAGTTGTTTGCATTCCTTCTTGTAGATGCATTCTGTTTACCATTAAAGGTTGTCCAATCTGCAGAACTAAGAGCTCCCCTTGCTGTTGCACTTGCTGTAGGTAAATCAAATGTATGTGTAGTTCCTATTGAATTGACAACAAAATCAGTTCCACTTGTACCTGCAACCATTGTTTGTGTAGCTCCTGTTAAAGAGTTTAACGAAGTTATTGCTGTAGTTAAATAACCTGCAGGGTTACTAGATAAAGGATAGTATAGAAGATTGTATGTTGAAGTTCCATTAGCCCATACAACATTTGGATTGGGGTATGTTCCAGAAAGATCACCTCCTGCAGGGCCTGTAGGACTTCCTCCACCACCACCTGTGCCAACTTGTTTTACTAATCCATTCTTATCTATTACAATAACCTTAGCAGAGTTAGCTGAGATGTTTCCATTCTTATCTATTAACTCATACATTATGTTTCCTGTGTTGCTTTGATATAATATGTTGTTCCTATTACATCTGATATAAACTGTATATATTCATTCTTACGCAGAGTATAAGATTCTGTATCTCTTATAGAATCTCCTGCGTTTAATGATAATTCATATATAGGAATTATATGAATACCAGGTCCTGTTCCAAATCTATTGAAGTTAAAAACATAATTTGAATCAAGGTTGTTTATAACAATACTGTTTATAGTCAATGAGGTGGTGGTGCAAGTTATCCTTGTACTACCATCTGTTTCTACTCTACCTTGATATATTATTTCCATTACACTCTTCCCTGAGAATTATATTTTTTCTTATAATTTTTACTAGTCTTTAAACTAGAGCTTTGTGATTTAGCATGTACACCTGGTCTATTAACCTTTGGTGCTTCTACTTTTTGTACTGTGTTGGTTACTTTTGCCATTAGTTATTATTTATAAGGAGCATAAGCTGTTTTTCCACCTTGTTTAGTAGCTCTTAAAACTTGCTTACGTTGTTTACCAGTTGATTCATATGATACATGAACCCAGTCAGGGTTAGATGCTGTACCAAATTCCCAGATAAGTTGATCAAATTCTAGATGTTGCTTAATGAAATCAAAAACTTGCTTATTGGTAATTGATGCACCATCCATGTCAATATCAATAGCTTCTCCAGAACAATGTTGGCTTGATGAACTACCCTTGATAAACTTATTAAGAGCAATACTTCTGTACCCACTCGATATATGAATAGGAACTTTGAAGTGTTCTCTAATAGGTTCAAATACTTTCTCAGCTAACTTTTTGAAATTCTCTAAATGTTCTGCTGTTGGTTCATTACTGATACCATTTCTTTTTGCTGAATCACTTCTTGTAACTTCAGCAAGTGATAAGTGTTTACTCAGTTGCATCTTTTTCTTTTTTAGTACCAAAATAATAACTAAATATCATTAAGGTGAGGGTTTTTATTAAATCGAATAGTTGATCATTCTGATGATTAGATAATAAAGGAATACCAAAGGCTATCACTTTATCCACTACAAATACACCAACCAAAGCTGTAAATACTAATAGTATAAATCTAACTAAGATCTCTTGTGTGTTATCTGAAAATATTCTGTTTACATAATAGATAGCACCTACTATGAATGACATTGCCATTATTACAGCAAATATTGTTATATAAGGATTTGTAGTACTAAACATATTAAAATAAGTTATATTCTAACACCACACTATATCCTGGTGGGTTATTAGGTTGTACAAAATATTGAGCTCCTACATTAAACTTAGCAAACTCAAGTATTAGGTTTGTATATAATGTGGGAGCAATTAATGTGAACTGTGTTGATTGAACACCAACATATCCATGTATCTCAAAAGGTTTTTTGTTTTTGATAATCTTTTTATGAATATCTATAATCTCCTTTTGATATGTTATAATGGAATCTTTTATATTTAATTGATTCTTGAATTCAATTTCCTTCTTTTCAAAGTTCTTGATTCTTGATTCTTGCTCTTGAACAATTTGTTTAGAAGCATCAAGATGTACAAGATCTTTAGCAACAGCTCTAGCTTGTTTTTCTGTTAATACAACAACACTATCTTTTGTAGCGATCTGTGAAAAACTTTTGAAGCCCACTAATAGGAAGACTATCAATAACTTTAATCTGTACATATTCTTTTTGTTTAATGGTTTTGATCTTGTTTACAATAACTGTATCTATCTTAGAAAGACTATCAATCACCTTAATAGATGCATCATTTTTCTTTTCAAGAACTAATACTTGTTCCTCTAGATTCTTAGTTTGTTCTATTAATCTATTGTTCTTTTCTTGGTTAACAGTGTAACTAAATAGCCATAATGCGGCAATAACCACCGCAAGCCACTGTTTTTCTAAACTATCAAGAAACTTTGTTAAGATCATAATGGTGTGTTTGATTTAGCTTTTATTATACGTTCAATTATATTTGTAGTACCCTCAATAGCTATATAGGTGGTTGCAATAATCACCCAATCAGATGATGTTATATTTCCAAAAAATAAACCAAATGAGGCAACAACAAACACTGTAAGTTTTCTACTTACCCATTTGTTTAAATAAAGATCTATCTTCTCTCTTGTACTCATTATCCTTTTACATTTTTATATAATACAGATAGGTATTGAAGAAGTGCCCCAATAGCTATGATTATACCTACAGTCCATGTGAACCGTTTCTTAAATTCTTCCTGCTTCTGAATCTTATCTTCAAGTTCTTTTATTTTACTTTTAAGTTCAGTGATGTCAGCAACAAATCCACCTGTTTTAGTAAGTGCGTTACCCAAGATTGCATCTACAACTTGAGTAAGTTTAGTATCTATAGAGGTCATCTTTTCCTCTAGATCATATAGTCGTTGGTCCATACTTTTTAATTCTTTTTCTACTTGTGATTCAAATGCGTTTTCCATAGGGATTCAGAGGTTAGTATAGCATACGCATACATAGATGTAACGCTGCAATGATTATACCATTATATCTAGCAAATATAAAATTTATATTTGGAATAATGAAGTGAGTAAAATAGATTTTCTTCATAATATAGCATAATGTAAATATATTTTTCCTACCTTTGAAACACCAAATATACAGTATGAAACCAATGAAAATTTTATTCCTTGCACCTCATCTATCTACAGGAGGTATGCCAGCTTTTCTCCTTAAAAGAATACAAGCTTTACAAGCTAATAGTGATGTAGATATCTTTGTTGTAGAATATGCTTGTCATAGTTTTGATTATGTTGTACAGAGAAATCAAGTTATGGATATTGTAAGTCCAAACTTCCATACACTATGGGAAAACAAGATACAATTATTTGATATAATAGATGGTTGGAAACCAGATGTTATTCATATAGATGAGATGTCTGAAAGACTAGATAGAGCTATGGTTACAAAACTATATTCTGATAGTAGATCATATAGAATTGTAGAGACATGTCATGATGTTTCTTTTGTACCAGAGACAAAGATATTTACTCCTGATGCATATGCTTTCTGCAGTCCTTATCACTTAGATACATTTGCTAACCTTGAAGGACGTTATAAAGAAGTGATTGAGTTTCCTATTGATCCAGATACAGCTTCTTATAGAGATCAACGTGATGCTCAGCACTATTTAGGTATGGACACTACAAAACAACATGTTGTAAACATAGGACTGTGGACTCCAGGAAAGAATCAAGCAGAAGGATTAGCTATAGCAAGAAAGATGCCACATGTACAATTCCATTTTGTAGGTAACCAAGCTGGGAACTTTCAGCACTACTGGTTACCATTGATGGACAATGTACCAAGCAATGTAACTATATGGGGAGAAAGAGATGACACTGATGCATTTATGAAAGCAGCAGATGTGTTTATGTTCAATAGCACGTGGGAATGTAATCCTTTAGTGTTACGAGAAGCTATTAGTTATGGCAAAACTATCCTAGCCAGAAACCTTCCTCAATACAAAGACATGTTTACTAAGTATATAATGGATATAGATATTAATGATGTAGAGAATCAATTGACTAAGTTATTAAAAAATCAAAGTCTTTATATCATTCCTTCAGATAATAGATCTGAACACTTTGCTGAAGCTCATGTAAATTTATATGAACGTGCAATGTCCATTATTCCAAACAAAAACATCATAAAAGACTATAATATTATACATAACTTTGTTGGTCAACCATTCTTAGAGATAACAGGAACTAGTGATAGTGATTTCCATGTAGAGTTTCATGATGGTAATTATCTAGTTCACTATGATACTATCAAATGTAATCACTGGATCAGATTAAATAGACAATATTACACAGACTGGGAGATTATTGTGTACAAAGATGGAGTGGAAGTGTATCATTACAGAATGAATCTGGATAACAAAAGAGTTTATATCACCTTTGAGAGTTCTTCTTTAGGAGATACCATAGCTTGGATGCCATATGTAGAAGAGTTTCAGAAGAAACACAATTGTAAAGTGATTGTAAGTACGTTCAAGAACTTCTTGTTTGAAAAAGAATATCCAGAGCTTGAATTTGTTGCACCAGGTACAACAGTGAACAACATATATGCTATGTACAGACTTGGTTGGTTCTATGATGTGAATAAAGAACCTGTTCTTCCAAACACAATACCATTACAACAAACAGCTACAAACATTCTTGGCCTTCCATATAAAGAAATCAAACCAAGACTTGCATATAAAAAATCAGATGAACAAGGTATGTATGTAGCTATTGCAACTAATAGCACAGCAGGTTGTAAGTTCTGGACCAGAGAAGGTTGGCAAGACATTATCAATTATCTCCATACAATAGGATATCGTGTAGTGAATGTATCACTAGAGGAGAACCCATTCAAACATTGTGAAGTGCTATCTGATAAGTCTATGGAGAACACTATGCGTGTTATTGATGAAAGTAGATTCTTTATAGGACTATCTAGTGGACTTAGCTGGTTAGCATGGGCCCTGAATAAAGAAGTGATTATGATCTCTAACTTCACTGATGCTGAGCATGAATTCAAATGTCATAGGCCAGTGAACACAAATGTATGTCATGGATGTTGGAATGATCCACAATACAAGTTTGATCGTGGAGATTGGAACTGGTGCCCTGTTCACAAAGGAACAGAGAGGCAGTTTGAATGTCAGAAGTGGATAGCACCAAGGATGGTGATAGATGTTATTAAAAAAATAAACCCCTCATAAGAGGGGCTTTTTTTAAGTAAATGGACATGGAAGATATTCAAATGGAACTGGTAATTGGTTAGATGTACGACTAGTACTTGAAACACAACTTAAACATAATGAATATCCTGTTTTATCAAAAAGTTCTTCAGTGAATGTACTTAATGGAGGAATTGATATAGGAGGTAATGGTATACCAGTATTTGGACAAAGTGCATAATCAATATCTATCGATGTAGTAGTACTAGGATTGTATATATCAAATCCACAACAATCTACTTTTTCTAGAAATGCTCTAGGTCTAGGGACAAAAGCCATACAAATTCTCTCATCTGGATTTAATACAAAATCTAAAATCCATGTTCCATCACATCGATATCCTGTAATACTTCTTGGAACTGGTGCTGTATTTTTATAGCTATTACAACATTGTGTTTGTCCTTGACAATATATCTCACCAAATTTTTCTTCCATTAGTTCAAAACATGCTTGACAATTTGGAGATTTACCTTCAGCATTAACTAATGTAGCTGTAATTGTTCCTGTGTCACTCCATGAAAGCACTTTGTAACAGCCAAATGCTATGTCAAGCTCTAGAAGTAAAACCTCACCCACATTATATACAGCGTTTAAAACTAACACCTCAACTTCTTCTGAACAACAGTTTTGTATTGTATAATATAAAGTTTGTGGACATGGATTATCAGCTACACATCCTTCACATCCTTGTTCTTTTAGTGTTTCTGCAGAAGGAATAATGAATGCTAAATTAGGAAATTCATACTGAGATTCATTTATTTTCCAACACATTCCAAATGTATCAACAAATACATCACCTGTAATAAGAGTAGGAATTGCATCTTGAAGTAATTCTAATGTACTATATCCACTTAATCCACAACATCCTTCTAAAAATACAGGTGTAGGACAAGGATTAAGATTAGTACACACATTATCTTGACAATCTGTTATAGGATAAACTGTACCCACTTCTACAACATTTGTAATAGGAAGAGGTGAAGTATTTATTGCACTCCAGCAATATCCATTTGTATCAACAAATGTATCTCCAACATTTACACCAGGTAATGCTGCTGTAAAGATTTGATCGTCACTACCACAACAAGATTGAATTTCAAAGTTTGCAGGACAAGGATTTGCATCAATACATGCATTACAATTAGCATATTCTGTACCTTTTGTTCTCACTGCTGTAACAGCACTTAATGTTTCTGCTTCTACAGTCCAACAGTTTCCATCAGTATCAACAAATGAATCACCTATAGGAACAAGGTTATCAATAATAACATTTGTATATGCAGGATCACAACAGTTTCTAATTAATAAATTTTGTCCTGTACCAATACAAGCTTGTGTAACATCTAATGTATAAGAAAATTTACAAATAGGTGCAATATCAAGTTCATCCTGACCAACTGACATTCCTACAACAAAGAATGTTTCATTTGAAGGTAGTATGCTTGATAAAGTAATTGATTCTGAGAAACAAACTTTATAAGTGCTTAATGGAATTGGATATGTAGCAACAGGTATCACTGTATATAATGAAGTGGTTTGATTACTACCATCTACTTCTGAACAATTAAAACGTGAAACAGTAATATAAAATTTAGGATTTGAAGGGGCTATCGGTCCACCTACTCTAAGATATGCAATACCAGAAATTTTTATTGTATCTCCTTGATTTAAATCTATAGGAAGAGGAATACCAAAATTAGTGTCATTATATTTTAAACCAGTTAAATTTCCAAATCCATCTGCGGCTGATTCACCATCATAATTTCCAAAAGACCAACCATAATTTGCATCTCCACTAAACATTTGTTCTAAAAAAGGAGAATTACGAGTAAGTGAACTAAATCCCCCAGACACTGCTGCTAATTTAAAATGATCAGGACATGAACTTCCTCCACCAGTACCAGCACCACTAGTACCTGATGTACCTGATGTTCCAGTACATACACCATTATTAACTATATTAAATGGCGCATCTGGATCCCATGATGTAGCACAAATAGATATAAAACTTTCTGCTGGTATAGTTACAGATATTATAGTACTAGTACAATCTTTATATCCATATGTTTGAGGATTTAAACTAACATTAGTAACTTCAAGACTAAAACACGTAAGACCAGAAGTACCAGATGTACCATCAGTACCTATTAAACCATTTGAACCTGACGTTCCATTAGATCCTCGTGTTCCACTTGTTCCTGAAGAACCAGTATTACCACTAGATCCTGATGATCCATTTGAACCTCTAGTTCCTGATGATCCAGTTGTTCCTGATGTTCCATCACTTCCATCACCACCTGCAGCACCATTAAGATTTACATCCCATTGACAATGTGAAATAGTAGCACCAACTACAGTGGTAGGAACACTAAATACCAATACTCCTGTAATAGCACTATATGATATAACTGTAGAGATTTGATAGTTTAATGCATCAAAAGATATAACAATAGATTGACTAGGTGTATATGCCAGTCCTGTTGCTACAGTGATTGTACCTCCACTACCTAATACAAAACAAGTTGCAGAAACTGTTCTATACTTATCACCTTTTTCTCCTGATGTTCCAGAACTACCATTAGAACCAGAACTACCACTGCTACCAGATGAACCTGATGTACCATTAGATCCAGTTGAACCTGATGTACCAGCTGAACCATCTGTTCCAGAAGATCCACTAGTACCATTACTACCTGAAGTACCATTTATACCACTAGTTCCAGAAGAACCAGAAGAACCTGAGGTTCCAGTAGTGCCACTAGTTCCACTAGTTCCTGAACTTCCTTGTTGTGAAAGAACTTGACAGACTACAGAATTTATTTTTTCTAATGCAGACTCAAGAGTTTCATTGGTATTGACACCAAGGCATATTAAGTTTGTTCCTTCGTAAAATACGCAGGATGCATTTACTAATACAGGACATGGATTAGCTTGACAGTTTATACTCATTTTAATTTATGTTATTAGTGAACAATTTTAAGAAGATCTCCTGTACGATAGATCTGACCAGCTACTAAGCCAGCAAATGCTGCAGCTGCATTATTAGCATACTGAGGTGTTACTGTAGGTGCTGTTAATACAAGATTCCAATCAGAAGCTCCTGTACCTGTAGACTTAGCAAAGTATAATAACTTCGTGGTTGTATTTAAATAAGTTTGTCCTAGATATCTAGCAGGGATGGTAGGAGCAGTGGTACCAGATAATGGTACTAAGTTAGTATTTATTTTACCTAGTATAGTTGGTAAGTCCTCTAAAGGATTAACATTTATATTAGAAAGATAGGGGCCATTGTATATGATGCATAAAGCATTTTCATATGTGGCGCATGTTGGGCAAATTGCAGCTGTTCTCATGTGAGCAAATTTAATTGTTAATTATGTATTTTGAAAGGGTGTGTAGTAAATAAACTATATAATATAGCGTTGTTCTATTTTTTATTTATCTTATACCTGATTGCGATTGCATTTTAATACCAAGATCTTTAGCCATATCAGGATAAAACATTGGAAGCATACCAGCAGCTTGATTAGTTATAGGATTTGTTTTCATCCAATACTTGATAACATTATTCTTTTCAACAAGCTCATCGTCTCCTGTAGCTAACCCATATGATTCTTTTAAAAAGTTCACCACTCCTTTTTCATAATTAGTTACAAGTCCTATAGCAGGGAAAGCTCCTTGAGAAACTAAGTTTGTTAAACTTGTAGGGTTATAGAAGTATCCAATTTCATCTTTAAACTTATCTGTAGCTTTAAGCATGAACTTCCATTGGTTCTTAACTATAGGATCTTCATCATCATCTGGAGCCATAGCTTTAAGTCCTAAGAACAAAGCCCATAATCCAGCATAGAACAATACATCTATTAATTGGTTTTTAATGTTTTGTCTAACAAGATCAATGAATTCATCTTCTGTCATTTCAAGTTCTTTATCAGTATCAGCTTTATAATCAGCTCTCTTTTTTTCATAAAGCTCTCTTATATATTCTATACCTTTATCATTACCCATTAATGAGTTTTTAAGATTACCTAAAGACCCTCTAAAATCATCTGATATAATTCTAGCAATCATTCTAGTTCTTCCCCATTCATAAGCATCTGATGCAGCATTGTATTTAACATTACCCATACGTACATCAACTAGTCTAGGAATCCAGTTCTTAAATACCATGAAAGAGTTTCCATATACATTTAAGTTTAGTAAACGTTTATTCTCTTCTGTCATAGATCCTAATGCATCAGCTGTAAAACTTTGAACCTTTCTTCTGAATTCTATTACAGAATCAGATTTTCTTTCTACACCAGGAATAACAAGTTCTCCATCTACCACTTTACTAATATTAAGAACACCTTTTTCTTTTACAATATCTGTAACAGCTTTTTCAAACTTTGCAGCTCTAGCATCTCTTTCTGATTGTGTTCCTTGATAGAAGTTTTTAAACTCATCTGTAGTTTTTAAATACTCTCTAGCATTAAGAACTTGACCATCTACAACAACTGCATTCTTTAAGAAAGAAAAGAAGTTAACTGTCTGAACAGCTTCATCCCCTTTTCTCATTAATATCATTAACCAGTCTTGAATAGCTTGGTCATCTAGTTTATTAATAGATAACTTTGATGCAGCTTGTTTATTATAACTTTCTGTAAATGGAACAAAATATTCAAGTGCAGCCAGTGCAGTTTTTTTATCTATATCACCAGCCATCTTGTTACTTAACAACCAACCTTCTGTGGCCATATATTCTTTTTTAGTAAAATATTTACCAGCATTAATATATCCTTGTGCTGTACCTCCAAAGTAGTTAGAAGTAGATGATAGTATATTAAGACCAAGTGCATTTACTTGGAATATATTATTCATCTGTGTAATCACTTTGTTAATACTTAACTGTCTTCCATCTAAGTTTTCTGGCAATAAATTAAATCCAAGTTTTTTATTAATTGTTGTTCCAAAGTTTCCAAATTTACCAAGTAGTTGATCAAATGCTTCACTCTCTATATACTTTTGTTGGTATATGATTGCTTTAATCATAGACTCAATAAGTTTAGAGTTTTCAGTGTTATCATTTATATATACAAGATCACCATTAATATCCTTTTGTGTTTTACTAAACATAGATGTAGCAATAGCTTTCTTGTTTTTCTCAAGTCTTAATAATGCTAATGCTTGATTTTCCATATCTGATAAATATTGAAACTTAATAGCAAACTCATTATACATAGACATTGTTTTGAAAAGATCTTCAGATACTTCTCCTTCAAATTTTCTAGTTAAGTATTTAGGAATCTTATTAATAAGTTTACCAGTTATTGGATCAAATCTTCCAAGTCCAACTTCTTCCTCATCAACAGAAATGTTTTTAAGGAATTGTTCTCCAATAGTAATCTTTCCACCAAATATAAGTTTTTCAGTTAATCCTTTTCTTACCCAAGGAAGAAATGTTCTAGCATCACCACTTGATATATATCCTATATTTGCATATGCTTCATTTCTTTCTATAATATAATTGTAGAAATCAAGAGCAGGTTTGTTTACATAGTTACCAGCAGCATCTTTCTTATGCAATTCTTTCCATTGATCAGATTGCCAATCAGTTTTAGGAAACTTTTTAGCTTCTTTATATAATAACCAGCCTAAAGATTTATCATCTATGATATTATATAACACTGAAGCTTTAGCTTTCTCAGCAGCTATATCATTTTCATTTTGTTCTTGTGTACCAAGTCTAGGAAGATTATCTATTCTTACATATTCTTCTTGTCTTTTGTTATCAAGATATTTTTTATAAGATTCTACATCAATGTTATCTTTTATCCATTTGATATCCTTAACATTTTTATCTGTAGCTTTTTTTAATTCATTATAGAATTCAGGTCTGTACTCATCAATTAATTCATTAGAGTCTTTCTTCTTAATTATGTTAAACATGTTCTTAGCACCTAATCCTTTAGCTGATGCCCATGCTTGATATGCACTTCTTAACTTAGTTAATCTTGCCACTTCAGTTTGTGTATCCATACCAGCACGTCCAAAAGCAGCATTAGCTTTTTTATACAATGCAGCCATTCCTTTTAACTGAATAGTAGATGTAGTTCCTAATTGTCTAGAAAATAATCCTTTTACGACCTTCTCTCCTTTTTCTGTACCACCAATTTGTTCAACAGTGAACTCAGTAAATATATCAGATAGAGTGGAGTTAATCTTTCTTGATTGATATGCTGTTTCTCTAATATCTTCTTGCAATTGTTTATCTTCATCTGAAAGTTTTCCTTCAAATAAGAAATCAAGATCAAGATCTAATGTTAAATAATTTTGTAATGCATCTTCAGCAAGTCTTAATGTTTTTGTAAATTCTTCTATTTGTTTTCCATCAAGATCTGTTCTACCTTTAAACTGTTCATTGTAATTATTAATTATACTTTGTATCTGTACATTTAATATTTTAGATTGATATATTAAAGGGCCAACATCTTGTTTCATTTGCAATTGTCTAATTGCAGAATAAAGAGCATTTAGTTGTTCGTTTTTATTTAACCTTTCTGATTGTAAAACTTTTTGTTCAGCTAACTTAGTATATACATCATTTAACTTATCTAATAAAGAATTGATTTTCTTAGTAGCTTCTTTATCATTTTCAATAATAACTCTTTCACCAGCTACACCAACAGGAACTAAATAGTCTTGTTTAATATTCTTAATATTAACATCTCCTATTTCTATTTGTAATAATTTAGGAAGCACTTTTGTTTGTGGGTTTGCTTCAGAATAAACTGCTCTGATAGGAATCATTCTAGTTTGTTCAAAGTCTTTATTATCTACACCATAATTATCTTTGATGATAGTTTTATATTGTTTCATCTGTCTATCCCAAGAAGCAACATTGTACCAAGGAACATCTTGATATCTTAATGTATCAAGTCCAATAAACTTCCAGTCAAGAATGTTCACCTTTCCTTCAGGAGTGATAGCTAAGAAATCTACTGTACCAGCAACATCTCTTTTAGGATCAAAGATTGTCACCTCAGACATAAAGATTGTATCTTTATCAAATGATTCAATACGTGCTCTAAGATTATCTCTTAGTAACTCATAAATAGTGTTGTTGTTTGGATCAATAAATGATATATGATTATCATTTAATACAGCAAGATCCATTTCATCACTAGTTCTTCTTTTACCATTCTCATCTACAAATAGAGTGAATGCATGTTCAAAGTCTTTATGACCTGCAGTACCCTTATCAGCTTTTAATGTATTGATTCCTTTCTTATATTCAGAATCAGTTAGCGCATCTTGTGCACGTATTTCATCATACCAAGTTTTAATGATGTTACTAACTCTATTTTTGATTTGTTTACCATCAATAAAATACTTTTCTTCTTCACCACCAAGTTCATTCTTAACAGCTTTCTTTTCAATTCTGTTAGCTACATCTCTAATAGAGTTAACCACTTGTTGTTGTTTAGATAACTGAAAGAACATCTCTCCTGCATTCTCTCTAATATCTTCAACTGTACCTATTGCTTCACCTCTTATAATTTTCATAGCAGCCATATCAAAGCCACTCTTAGTAAATAAGTTTTTTAAATAGTTAACAATCTGTTCCCACCAGCCTTCAGCATTTGCAATGCGTTCTGGTTTCTCTGTGTTATTCTCATTATTATTAATGATAGTTTCAACTAACACTTTAGCAATAGCTTCTTCTTTAAGTTTGATTACATTTGGTTTACCATCTATTTGATAAGTAGGATCATTTCCATAAGATTGAAACACCTCATTCATTATAGCATAGCTATTAATCTCACTCATCAACTTCTTATACAAAGCTGGATTAGTTTGTTTAATAATAGCAACAGCAAAGTGCATAGCTTCTTCTGGAAGAGCTGTTGCTTCTTTACCATCTATCACTTGGATAAGTTTTTGTGTAAGTAGTGCAACAGCATTAGCATCTTGCTTAATACCATTCACTACAATATTATCCATTGATTTTACATCTACACCAATGTTCTTAAGAAAATCTTTTATTAATGATAGAGTTTGTGGAGAAGCAGATGTTGGTATAGGTCCTTCTTCTTTTTGGAACATATACTCATCTGAAATTTCTTCACCAGCTCTTTCAGCATCTTCTTGTTGTATACCACGAGCTTCATCTTCTTCAAGAGCTAGTTCATGATCATAATATCTATCAACTAGTTCTTGAGGAATAGTTATTTCTCTATCTATAAAGTCAACATCCTTTTGAACAAATCTTACAACAGTTGTTCCATATTCAGCATTAACACTTCTAGCTATAGACTGTGCTATATCTAAAGATTTATTAAATGCATCATTTGTTCTCTCCTCAACGTTACGAGTAATGTTTTCTTTTATTTGAATTTTACAAGGCATAACTTAACATGTTTCATTAGTTCTATCAATAGATGGAAGACCATCAGGATTGTTTTGTTTTGTAGATATTTCTTCTGGTAAAGGTACAACTTCTTCTTGAATTGCACCACCATAGAAGCTAACAATGTCTGCATCATTTAACTCTTTTTTTGTTTGCAATGTACCATTGTCAATTATAGAAGGTCTAAAGTCTGTGTAGTTCTCTGTAGCTCTGTTACCATCTCCATAAAGATTAACTAGTTTGTATACAGATTGTGGAAATCCTTTTTTATCTGGTATTCTTAATGGTACTCCTGGAGCTACAAACACTCTCTTATATCCAAGTACATCATTTAAAGAGTAGTCTCCTTTTTTCTTTCTAGCAGCGTAGTTAGCAGCAGTAACTGTATTACCAGTTAGTACATCAACTCTTATACCACTTTTTAGTTTCACCACTCTTGGTACAGCAACATAATCACTATTCATAGCTTTTTGATTATACTTGTCCCCAATCACTAATACTTGTCTATCTATTGATTGAAGATTTAATGCATCAATCTGTGGAAAAGAAGAAGAATAATAACCAGTAGTACTAGGTAATCCTAATGCTATTTCAGCAAAATCTTGACTCTTAGGTTTAAAGAATGGTGTAACTCTAGGCATAATGTTTGCATCATCAAAATTATTTCTTTGGAACATTCCATCAACAAATGCTTGCAATGTTTCATCAGAAGAAATAGAGTTTACAACAGGAGCCACTATATCAGCATAGTCTTCAATAGGAATAATGTTCTTAATAGATATAGCTGATTGATAACTTCCTTGTAGAATAGCTAATGATATAAGTTGTTTATACAACACCTTTGTGTCAGCATTATAATCTCTAAGTTCTCTCATCATGTCTACATAAAGATCTTCATCATATGCATCTTTTATATTAGCTCTAAGCTCAACACTCTTAGCTCCGTTCTCTCTAGGAGAAGGTACTACTTGTAAGTCTTTTAATATCTGTAACTCAGGATATTTTTGTTTTGCTAGTTCTAATCTATTAGCAACAGATGTTTTTGCATTAACAAGAAGTTCTTCTGTTCTACCATTGATACCAGTTTTAGTTTGTATAATGTAATCTAAGAATGCCATCTTAGCTTTATTAGATATCTTATTAAAGTTATCTACACTAAGGTATTTATTCTTACCATAAGTTTTAACTATATCCTCTGTAATAATTCTAAGATGGTCTTGCTCTAATTTAAATATAGCTCCCATTGCTTGCATAGATGCAGATAAAAATTTAGCTTGATTTCCAAGAAATGTTTTTTCAAGAATTTCTTTTGCAGAAGAAATAATATTTACATCATTAGCTTTTTCTGTTTGCCATTGTTTTCTTGCAAACATATCTCCAGATCCAAATCTACTTGTATCATAGTTTGTAGCTTGTGTGAAATCAAAATTAAATTCAGCAATCTTAGCATACTTCAAGAACTCTTTAAGAATAGCATGTTGTTCACCATTTTCTTTTGTAGTTAATTTACTAGTAGCATATTTAGATATGTTACCTTTTAATCCATCTACATTTATAACAGCATTATCTATCTCTTCTTGTGTTGAAGGAAATAATGATTTAACATAGTTAATGTTATCTTCATAGAAAAGATTAGAAGAATTATTAGCATTTACAATTCTTAAGTATTCTGAAATGATTGGTTGGTTTAAAAAGAATATAGATTGTTCCCCTGCACCAATATTCTCTAAGAACATAAATGTTCCAATAACAAGATTTGATTCAATGACTCTTGTAATAAAATCATCTTTAGCTACATCCACTACAGCTGTTGCATATCCAGAAAGTCTATTAGAGATTAATTGATTAGTTCCATCAGCAGTTTTTGTTCCACCTAAAGATATTCTATCTATACCATCCACCTTTGTAGTGTTATGTTTCAATACAACAGTTCCATCACCTATTAACTCTTGGTCTTCTTTAGATAGAAGAGAGAACTTAGCAGGATCAATATATGATTGTATCTTTTGTCTTAATGAAAGATTTGTAATATTAACAGCTACAACACCAACCCATTTTTTACCCATAAGAAATGAGTTTCTTAAATTGGTCATATAGTTTCTGTTAAGAATTCTATTTGGAATATTATTTTCATTTATTCCTTTTAAGTCATCAAGTTCTTTAGCTACATCTTTTAATCCAGCATCATCAATAGGAGTTACAAGTTTTTGAAAGTTTTCAGGAAGTGTAAGAAGTTTTTCAAGACTATCATAGTATTCATTCTCAAGAGCTTTCTTATACATATCTTTTACATATTCAGAACGTAACTCAGCTTGTAAGTTTTTGTCTGTCAACTTGTTAAGATCTTTTTCAATTAAATCTCTAAACTCATATGGACTTTCATATTGTTCTTCTTTAGATTTGATATAATCTCCATATACATTTAATAATCCTTTAGGATCTTCTAATCCATAAACAACTATATCCAATGCTTCTATAAGATCAATCTTCTTCATTTGTTTAACACCAAGAGTATCATCAAACACTTTACCAAAGAATTCTTTTGTGTTCTCTTCTGTGCCTTGTAACTTAACAAGTTTAATGTTACCTGTTCTATCTACATATACAGACTTAAGATACATGTTTAACTTATCAATATCAAAATCCGATCCTGATTTAGTAGTTATTTCTGAAGGTACTACAACTGTAGCTCCCATATATTGTGGAAGAAATCCTTTCACTCTAAACACCTCAGCAGAAGAAAGAGCTTGTGTAGGAATTCTAAATCCAATACCAGAAAGAATTGATCTTCCTTCCTCTGTTTTATTTAAGAATGTATGTAACTCTTTATCTGTTTTGAATTTGTTTTTGAATTTATCTTTAAACCAATGAGGAAGATACATTTCACAATAACGTTCACCATTTTTATCTACATAAAACTTAAGACTATCATCTGTAAGCATTACACCAGCTTTTTCTTCACTAGTTAATGTTTCATACTTCTCTTTAGAGATCTTCTCCCAAACACCTTCCTTGTTCTTCATAGCAATACTTCTACCTTTAGTCATAGACTCAAGCATTGTTGCAGGCATTTGTACATGTGATCCTCCACTCACTTTAGGAGAACCAATAGCTTTATCAATCATTGAATAAAGAATACTTCTAATCTGTACATAAGAAGGAGAAGCTTCAAATGGAATTAAGAACTGATCTTCTTCATTAAGTTTGATTGTTTGTTTTGTATTAGTAGAAACTTCTCTTCTTAACATTTCTCTCATTAATGTTTCAGATACATTTCTACCATTCTTCATTACAAATCCATTGTCAAGATCTTCTATACCAAGTTTGATGAGAAGTTCATTATATGCATTCTGATGCATTGCATTAAGAAGATCTGTATTACGTTTGTATTCTTTTGCAGCTTCAGGACTTGTTGGAACACCATTATCAAATAAATCTATACTTGCAATCTTAGTAATCTGAGAACCTCTGGTTTGTGACTTGTTATCAGTGGTAGCTGTTTCCACTTGAATACCATAAGCTTTCCAAGGAACTTGTACAATAGATGCGTCAGAGAAAGCTTCTTCATTAAATGAACCATCTCCATTATAAAGACTATGTAACTCTTGTGCTCCTACCTTTCTACCTGATTCAACAATAGCATAACCTATTCCTTGTTTCTTCATTTGAACATATAGCTTCTCAAGGTTAGTTCCTTTCACCATACTAAAGTAGATAGGCACTTGAGAGAACTTATCTAATACAAGATCAAAGTTATTTTTGTTTGCTTTGTTTCCAGATACAATAGGTTTTAATATCTCTGTTGTATATTTAGGACGTGGAGTGTTTACAAGCTCAGCATCTTGTGCTTTTAAAGCTTCATTAGTATATTCATATCCAGGGAAGTTTTGTCTTGTGTAAGCCATCTCCCATTGGAACCATTTTTCTTCTGGCCCTTGTAAATCCCATTGTCCATTTTTAAGTTTAATCTCTCTGTGTGTTGTATCCATTAACCATGAAACAGCATCTGCCTCATTTGTATCTCCATACAATTCATTGATAGCAGAAAGACTACCTGCCACTTTAACATCTTTCACAGTGATTGTATCAGTGTGAGATTTATGTACATGATATCCTGGATCTCCTTCCCATTTTTCAGTGTATGGATTGTATTTGTATTCTTTTAACTGAATACCATTAGCAGTGTTTACATTATTGTTTAAATACGTATTGTATTCAGGGCTATCAAATGTTGTTCTTCTTGGAGATAGGAAAGACTTAATACGTTTAGTCTCATCTAATGCTCCTGATTTTTTAACAGCAAACTGATATGGATCACCAAATAATATTTTGTGATATTCTATGTTAGCAATAATATAATTGACATTAGCATACGTAAGAATATTATTTACATCATCATTAGATAAATTATTTTTACTTAATGATTCAGCTTTAATAAAATTATCATCAAGATCTAAATAAGAATATCCACTTTGTGTTGGTGAAATTTTTTGATTTGATTCAAGAACGTTTCTTGTATCTACAGTCATAGTATCAATAAATTCTTTTACAGAATTATTAATATCAGATATATTATCATTTACATATGTTGTAATCTCTTCAAGAGTTCTTCCATCTTCAATCATTCCATTGATTGCGTTTAGATTATCAGATGCAAGAATGTCTTTAAAGAAACGTAACTCTTTTGCTTTACCAAGATTTTCAAAATTATCAGTAACATTCAATAGCTTCTCTCTATTTGTATAATCTAGAGCTAAGTTAATGTCATCCATTAAATATCCTTTAAAGATAGCATTGATTTCTTTAGAAGAGTTTCTTGCTATAGAATCAAATGAAACATTGTTACCAATGTTCATCATCCATTCTGTAGATCCATCTGCAGGAATAAGAATGTAATAGTTACCATTAAGGTTTTGATTTATCTCTAATGTGTATCTATCACCAATTGTTAGTTTAGATGTAGAAGTGCCTTTATCTGTATCTTGATTATCTTCCCCTTGTATATAAGAAACTTTGAAGTCTTTTATTTTGTTTCCATTCTTATCATAGAACAATCCACCTTTCTTCAACACTTGACTACCTGTAGAGAATACATCATTCAATTCAGTTCTTGATTGTTTTAATTGATCAATTGTTACTGATTCATTAAATTCATTTTCAAATACAGATGGTGTATTGTTTTCAGAGAAAGCACCAATACGTTGTCCCTCTACACCAAAGTATGTACTTTCTTGTGAAGGATTATTCACTTTATTATATAGTTCAGCTAACGTAGATAATGGTCCACCAATATCTAATGTTTTACCAGAGATAGTCATTAAATCATTATTACTTCCGAAGTAACTATATATACTTTGTACTTGTTTAGCAAACTTAAGTTTATCGTTTTCTTTTAACTTAACATATGTATTATAATCAAACGTAACACCGATAGCATTTAACATTGCTATCATTGGTTTAGGTTTTCTTATAGGCATATCTTTAAGTGCATCCTGATCTATTACATATTTATTGTTTGCATATTTAACAATAGTTCCATCTCCTTTAGCTAAAGTTTGAATGTTTGTCATCCATTCTTTTTCTGTCTGTTGATTAGCTGTAAATAAATTAGCAGCTCCTGTGTAAACACTATCAGCAGATTTATATTGTATTAATGCATTTGGTTTTTGTCTACCAAATGTTTGTATAAATTGAATAAACAATCTCCAGTCATTATCATTGAATTCACCAAATGGAACCACTTTATCTTTACCACCCACCTTTTGGAATACACTAACGTAGTTAGCATCATCTTGTGCTAAGTTAAATAATTTATTTGTAAATGCGCCAACACTAGATGTATTAGAAAGTTTGTCTAATAACGTAGCAAACACTCTACTGAAGTTCATAAGTTTATATCCTTCAATCTCATTACCTTCAATAACCATTTTAGAAAGCTTAGACTGAACAGGAGTACTTAATGTAATAGCACTCTCTTGATTAGTATCTTCTCTTTCTATCACTGTAGAACATAAAAACTTAACAGCAGGAGAAGAATTCTTTTTAGTATCTAATGTAAATGGTTCAGAAGCATAATCATTTTTGTTTGCTTCTTCATCATTAATACTTTGTACTTCTTCATCATTAAAGTTAATACCTCTTGTACGCAATTGATCTCTAACTTGTTGTTTAAGATCTTCAAATGTTTTATCACTTAGCAATTGTCTTCTTCCTTCTTCAATAAGCATTGCTTCAATCTTACCAAACATTTCTGTTCCAGTAATTCTATCAGGATTAAATAAAAGACTCTTATCTCCTTCTCTAAATAATATACCAGCAGCTCTTGCTGTCATATCCTGTACAAAGTTATTAGCTTGTTGTGCTGTTAACTGTGACACTCTACTATATTCAGAGAATGGATTAATTGATTCTTCAGATAATGTTCTTTCTTTAAACTTACCTTCATTGATTGATTTAAATAAACTTTCTTTTAAAGATGGTTTAGCTACAAATGATTTGAAGAAGTCCATTATTTTTTTGAATAAATTACGAACTCTTTCTCCTAATGATCTAGCAGGTAATTTACCTTTTCTAAAATCAGAGAAGTCATCAGCTATTCTTTCTTTAGCTTGTAGATCTGTAGCATCTGCATACTTAATCTTCTTACCAGAAGCTCTATCTGTAAATGTACCAGACTTAGATTTAAACTCATCTAATAAAGCTTGTTGTTCTTCTTGAGACAACATACCTTTATATATACCTTCAAATATCTCATGATATTCTGTAGCTCTTAATCCTCCACGAACAAACTTAGCAACACCATTTTCAAATACACCCCAAGCTTTCTCTCCATCATATGTATCAATAAGATCTTCTAACACTTCAAAAGGAATGTTAGGAACATTTTCTGCATGCCATTCTTTGAACAATTCTAGTTCAGCCTCTGTCATTCTTTCATTCTCATCAAGTCCCACTCTTCTAAAATCACCACCTGGTTTCTTCTGAACAGGAGTGGTAGGTTTTTCTGTTGGAGTTTCTAAAGCAGATAGTTCTGCATCATACTTAGTATTTAAAACACCATCTGTAAAATAACCAATATTTAAACTAGATGGTAATTGTGTTTTTGCAACATCTTCTATAAAGTTTTCATCTAAATAGTTTTCTAGTTTATCTTGTAAACTTTTCCCATTAGTATTTTCAAGAGTAGTTCTATCAATTGCTCCTAAAAATAAATCTAAATATCCTCTG
Source organism: Chloridella minuta (assembly GCA_032273045.1). Classification (NCBI taxonomy): domain Eukaryota; class Xanthophyceae; order Mischococcales; family Pleurochloridaceae; genus Chloridella; species Chloridella minuta. The sequence continues at coordinate 47,779 of JAUKPQ010049128.1, read as the reverse complement.
TGAGGACTTTTACCTTCAGCTAAATCAAATAATATTTGTTTTAATTGTTCTTTATTAACAATACCTGTAGTAGAACTTACTCCAGCAGGCATTAATAAATTATCATTATAAATATTTATAGCGTTTCCTTCTGAAGTTATGTGTGTTATAAATAATAAATCATCAGGTAAATTATTTATCGTTCTTTCTATATCAGCTTTCTTAGCATCTATATCAGAAACTTCTTCAACTACAGGAGCTGTTTGTGTAGGAGCTGCTGCTTTTAACTTATCTAACTCTGCTGAAATTCTAAGAGCTAAATAATCTGTAATATATTTCTCTTCTTCTTCTAAAGGAATAGAAGCATCAAATCTATTAGCTGCTTTCAGTGCTCCTTTAATCTTTTCGAATGTAGGTTTATCTGCAAGAAGTTTTGCAGTGGTTTCATTACTCTCAACTTCTACATTAAACTTACCATCAACATCTTCTATTGCTGTAAATTGTACAGGACCAGCATCAATGATGTATGGGTTTGATGTTGTACCATCTACTACATATTCTCCTAATGTAGGAACTTCTACACCAGCAGGAGCTTCAGCTTTAGCTTGCTCTACAGGTGTAATTATTTGTACATTGAAACTATCTGGTTCTGCTATTACTGCATATCTTTGTTTGAAAGAATAAGGTCTTCCAGGAGTAGGCTTAGCTATAGATGTAGACAAAGGAGTATCTCCCATAGGTCTAGCTTTACCACTAGGATATTTATTAGCTAATAAAAATGTTTGATAGTTTGTCCATTTACTTGATACAAACTGACCATCTTGACTAATATACCATTCTTCGAATGGAGCTTGTTGAAGATCAGTTAATGTTTTATTATTAACACTCATGAATGCTTTCTCAGTCAAGTGTTCTTTTATCTCTGCTTCATATTGAGCTATGTCTGCTAATGGATAACTTTTGTTACCAAGTCTTAAACTTAATGTTTCAATATTAATACCTATCTGATTTGGAGAGGTTGTATTAGCATCTGACTTCCAATATAAAACATTCTGTAAGAATTTTGTAAACTGTCTATTTAATGTTACTCTTTGTCCTGTTGTAGATTGTTCTACAGCAGAATCAGAAAGTCTCTTAATTACTTCATATACACCAGCAGCTTCTCTATCATTAAACATTCTATTGTTTAAGAATGCAATGTTATCTCCGTATTGTAATACAGGAACTCCAATAGGTGTTTTTTGTATCTCACCTTGACTATTAACAATAGTTCCTGTTGTAGGAATAACAATTAAGTTTGCTTGATTAGCAATAAGAGATTCATCAATTAATATACCACCAACATGATTCTTTTCTTTAAGACCATTAGCATCTCTTAATTCAATAGGAAGCCCTTTTGATACAGAGAATTCAAATGTAGGAAACTCTGTAGCTCCAGCTTCAAATAATGATTTTCTATATTCAGCCCAAGCTCTTGAGTAAGCCTCAGCTTCAGCTTTCTGTTCTTGTCTATATCTAGGTTCGTTTCTTCTATTAAGTAAAGATGTTGTACGCATTGTTTGGAACACAACTTTATTAACATTAGTTCCTGCATCACCCACCTTACCAATTCTATTTCCATCTTTATCTATAAAGAATAAACCATCTACATCTTGTTCTACAAATACTTGTAAAACTAATCCAGAGTTAATATCATTAACACCTTCAATAGAATCAATACTAGTAGAACCATCTTTACCATAAGATAGTTGAACTATTCCATCAAGTTGTAATCCAGCTGCTTGTTTAGATGTAATCAATATAGATCTTAGTTTAGATCTATTAGGCATACCTGCAACATTGTTTAAAAACTCTCTTGAGTTTGTAATATGTGGAGGATCTGGTACAGCACTGTTTTCATCTTCTGATGGTGATGTACTAGAAAGAAATAATATCTCAGCATCTGGAAGACGTGATTCTTTAACAGTCTGTGCTACTTCTGAATTAACTGAAGCAACAGTTCCTGAATTATGTTCAATCTCTGTTTGTTCTCTAGCTATATCTTCTTTATTCTTTTGTAACTTCTCTTGATTTGTTTCAAGTCTTTTATATCCTTTAAGTCTTTTTGGATTAATATTTAATATATCTCCATTAACATCTTCTACCTTCACTGTACCATCATTGTTCAATCCTAATACTTTCACCTTAGATAGGTTAGTATTCTCATCAGTTAAGTCTTTAGATTCTTCTACAGCTTCTTTTCTTGTCTTATGAAAAGACACAGTTCCATCAGGAGATGTTACTTGATATCTATCATCAGCAATCTTTTTAATAGAAGCTTTCTTTGTAGCTCTCACCTCATACTCTCTACCAACTTCTAATCTTTCTTTTTCTTTATCTTCATTAACAAATGAAGGTTCAGCTGTTCCTTTGTTTAAATCTTCTAATGCAACTTCTTCATTAACTTCTTCTGCTTGTTTGAAATATTTATTAAACCCTTCTTCTGTAGAAAGATTATCAAATATATCTGATGCATTTTTCTTATGTGCATTTAAGTTATTAATATCAGCACCATACACATATAACTGTGAAGCATTCTCAAGACCTACTACATCATCTTTTGTACCATCTTGATTATTTAATTCAAAGTTTAATAATGAATTAAATGTTTTTAAATCAAGTTGTCCATTATTTATAGCAAGCGTGATCTTTTCAGAATTTGTACGTAAAGCTTTAACTTGTTCTCTAATTAATTTCTTATCAGCAGGTTTAGTGTAATCAGTAATTGTATTTAATAATTGATTAGCTTGTTCTTCATATGATCTAGATAATTCTTTTAATGATTCTTTATCGGTAAGATTAGATAATGCATCATTAGTTACAAGAGGATTTACTTGTGTAACTTTTTCTTGTATATCATTAAGTCTATCGTTTACATCATTTTTAATTGTACCATAATAAGTAAGATCAGTTTTCCAACTTTCAAATGTATCATAATTAAAATTCTCTGTTTCTTGTTCAGGAGTAGGATCTGTATAATTCTTAAAAGGATTTTGGAATGTGCTATTGACAGCTTCTGATGTTTTTTGAATATCATTAGCTTTTTCAACTAATGAATCTACATAACTGTTCACAGTTTTTTGGTTAGATGAATTAAAATCCATTCCAAAAGTTTTTTCAAAATCTTCTTTAGTAAGATCTTTCAACATGTTTAATTGTTCAATTGTAACATCATGCATTCCTGATGGAATACGTGATTGTACAAAGTTGAAGAACATATCATGTTTAAGATTTTTGTATCTAAATATATTTCCACCTGCAGCAGCTTCCTCCATCTCTTTAGCTATACCAACAGAGTTTAATGTATTATCATATTTATTAGAAAGAATACCTGTTAGTCCATATCTATTAAGCATATTAACAGAAGCAGTTAAACGAGCATCACTACCTTGTCCTTTTTTATTATCATAGATACGTTGTCCTGATCCAATTAATGCAGCAGTAATACCACCGACAATCATACTAGTAATACCTTCTGTACTATTAAATTGTTCAGCTAATCCATTAGTAGTAGACTCAGTGATTTCTTTTAAACTATTCCAGTTATTTTTATATTCTGGATTATTTAAATTTTTATATTTTCTAGTATAATAATCATATGTTCCTCTCTCAGCAGCAAATTGTCCACCTTCTTCATATACACCTTCAGAAAGTATATTAGGTAGAACAGGTTTAACAGTATCCCAAAGTCTACCTCCAAGACCTGTAACAGCCTTCTTTTCAAATGTATCAAGACTTCCCTCAGCAAGACCTATTTTACCAGCCTCACCTATTCCTCTTGTAAGACTTCCTGTAGCTCCTTTTTGTGCTGTAACAAAAGACTTGAATAAGTTATCAAACTGTATAGCATTGGATACAGTTAGTAATGCCATGTTAATACCAAATCTAGTATTCATTGCATTAGTAGAATAATCTTCTATCTCTTGAAGATCTCCTGCTATAGGTTCCTCACCATTATGAGTATTTTTATATTGTTGGATTAATGTTTCTTTAACTTGTCTGTATCCATCTCTAGCTTCAACACCTGCTTCTGTTTGTGCAGCTCCCCAACTAATGATACCATAACGTGCACCATTTAAAACTTTTTCTGCTTGAGCTACTTGTCCTAATTGCTGTATTTTTAAAAGTTGCTTTTCGGTCTTACCTAATGTTCTTGCTAATTCTAAAACATTCTCAACTTTATTAGTTCCTCCTGCAAGTTTATTTATCCATAAAGCAGCTTTACCAATTTGTGCACCTAATAATGGAACTGCTCCAACACCTTCTGTAACAAAACCAATTGCAGCATCTTGCACCGCAGCACCAGCAATAGCACCACCCATGAACCCAAGATTCTTAATAACAGAATCACCCCAGAAGTTTGCAGACCCAGTAAAGCCAGGAATCATTGCTAAGTAAGGATGTTCTTTCTCTTGTCTTGTCATGTAGTTTGGAAGATAGTCTTCTATATTCTTCATCCAATTATCTATACTTCCTTCGTATCCATTTGGATCTCCAGAGAGTTTAGACATATCTCCATTTCTAATTGCTGATATTGTATTAGGAATATCTGTAAGAGATTGTGCAAATGTACCTGCAGCTATTAATCCTGCTTTAGCAAGACCATTACCTAATGATGAATACCATGATTGTTGTAATCCATATATGTTTTCAAGATCTACATCTCTTTCAAACATATCATAACGTTGATTATCTAATAATGTTTTTCTACTAACAGAACTAAATGGAGCATCAAAAGATATTTGATCTGGAGCTTGAACTTTAGCAAGTTCATCCATACTCAATCCCATATTAGATTTATCACCAAAGCTCCAATCACCACCCATATTAGTATTTATCTCTCTTGTAGTAGGAGATCCTATTGGTACTTGTGGTAGTCTAATTTCATTATTAGATCTATCAGAAACATTATCTATAAGTTCGTTATCAAAAATTGGCATATTAATATTTTTTTATTTATTGATTTTTAAAAAATCAGAAACAGTCCCAGGACCAATTTGTTTCATTTGTTCTTGCACACTAGCAAGAGATGTAAATCTATTTCCTACATATCCAGGTATCCAAATATTATTATTATTTACATACATTTTTAAAATAAATGAATCACCATCACCTCCATCATTATCAGCAGCTCCTTCAACATCAAATCTAACTAATGGAGCTAATGCTGTATTTGATAAATGTGGAGCTTGATATCCACTAAATTTAGCATTCACTGCAAGAGCACTATCATCACCAGTTCCTAATACATTAGTTGTACGAGAAGGAGAAGACATAACTTCATTCTTAACATCACTCCAAGGATTACCTTGAGCTATTCTTGGAAAGAATCTAGAAAGTTCTCCAGATGTCATAGGAATAGTTTGTTTATCTTTTCCATCTGTTACAATTAAATTAGCAGATCCATCATATTTTTTTTCTATTGTATATAAAACATTTTTCTTTTCTGTAAGAGCAGTTAAACTAGATGGAGAAAAATCTCCCCATTTTTTAACATCTACTTGTCCAAGTTTATTAAATTCATTTATTTTGTTTCCAATCAATGATGTAACTTGTCTTTGATCAGCTTTATTATTATCATAATCAAGTGTTCCAACTTGTACTTGTCTTTCAGGCATACGAGCTGCTAAATAATCAGATTCAAATTTTCGTTTATTTTTATTTATCTGAGATATTTGCGGATCAAATTTCATTTTAATCTTTCTAGATTGATCAACTAATACTTGTTCTGTAGGAGTTAAAGTTTCTCCTTTATAACGTTTTATATAAGCTTTTGCTAATGCTTCTTCTTTTCTACCTTTGTAAGCTTTTAATAATGCATCAGAATTTAATCTTGTTGTACCACCAGCACTTCCACCAGTACCTCCAGACATACTACTACTTTCATAATATGTTTCAGCATCTTTTGCAAAGTTATATAACTCATTTGATGAATATAATTCTTTACCATTTAAGTTTACTCCTCCTTGAGTTTTAAGTAAATCTTTTTGTTGATCATCAAACACACTTGATGCAGCTTTTGTACCATTGTATAAAGCTTGCTTCTGAGCTATTGTAATTTCAAGTGCTCTTCTCTTTTCTAAATATTGAGCTAAGTTAGGATTACCTAAAGCATTAACTACTTTCTCTGGGTTTTTAAAATACTCTCTTGATAAGTAATCTAAGTATGTAGCTTTTTGTTGAGGAGTTTTTAAAGAAGACTTAGTCACCTTATCTATATATTCATTTGTAAGAAGATCTATTTGACCTTCTGTTATAATTGCACCACCCTTAGTTCTTTCTCCAGCTAGAGCTACTATCTCTGAATTTAATCCTCCTGTACTAGGAGTGTCAACATCTGTAGATAATGCTTGGTTTGTAACTGGAGGAAGACTTCCATCATTCTTATCTTTTAAAGCTTGAGCTTTTAGTGCAGTTTCAACACCAAATGTATACTGACTCCACTTAAATTTTCTATCTTCGTTTTTTTGATCTCTAGCAGCATTATCATATTTAAACTGAAGATCTCTTCTTTGCATATCCATCTGAGCATATGGATTAGTTTTAATCTCTTGTTTGTATGATTGATATGATATATCTTTAGCTAGATTAGATAAAGTTTTTTGTGTATATAATTTATACTTGTAATTTTCAATATCTTTATTAGCATCTATCTGTGCAAACTCTTCATCTAATTGTTTACCAAGAGAACCATTTGATAAAATTGTGTTAGCATCATTTATCTCTGCTTCTATTTTATTTTTTTCAGCTCTTGTTAATTTAGGATTGGTACTTAGTTCTACATTACTTTGAATAATTCTATCATTCAACATTTGTTTTGAATCCTCATAATTCTTAATAGCATCTTCTTTGAAGTTATCTGCTGTCTTTCCTTTATAATGATACCAAGCATCTATACTTAATTGTTCTTTATCATTCTCATCTAATGAACTATAAAAGTTAGATAGAATTTTTTCTGCTGGTTTACCTTTGGTTGTAATAGAAAGAATAGCATCATCTACAATTGGTCTACCATTTCTATCCATGATGTGATTACCTGCATTATCTCTTTTAAAAGGATCATCAACAGTGTTCTCTACTTCTTTTACTTTCTCAGCAACCTCTCTAAGTTTCTTTTCCATATCTGTATAATGAACATACTTACCATTATAAGATTCTTTTAAACTTGTCTTATTGATATATTGACCTACACCTTCTTCAAACTTAGCTCTATTCTGAACAGATGACTTTCCAGCTTTCTCATCAGCTTCTAAAATCTTTTGATTCTTTCTTATCCTAGCTGTATCAGATACAGCTTGTTGAATATAATTATCTTTAACTATTTCTTTAGTCATTCCATTAACAGAATTAACTAATTGGAAATTAGAGAAATCTCCTCCAGCAACAAATTTTAAATTATTACCTAAGCTATCTAATTTAGATTGTAAGTATTTCTTATCTAAATCAGCAGCAATGTCAAGTCCTGCAACATTATCTATTGCAGTTTGTATTCTCTGTACACCCTCTTCGTACTTTTGTTGTTTATACATACCAACCTTTAACATTGCATCAACAGGTTGCTGTTCTACATAAGGGTTGAAAGTAGGAATTTTATCTGTCCATGAGGCCATAGTCTTTATTTTTATTCATGTACTGTGTACATAGGATTAACAAATGTAATATGAATTATTAGAACTACCAAAATTAATAATCAACTCTGGTAATTCTTTATAATTAAATTAGTTATAAATTTTTATAAGCTCTTACAACAGAACTGTTTTTGTAATTCTTTTTATGCTTCCCTCCATTTTTATCTTTAATTCCTCCAACTGCTTCTAATGCATCTTCATCTTCTTTCATATCTTTCTCTGTAATTCTTGCTAATCTTGGATTTTTATTTGCATCATATCCTGTAACTTTATATCCTTCAGGAATATCATCTCCAGCTTTACCTGCTGAAGCTTGTGTATCAAATAATTGTAAACCATTATAGTTCTGAGCTCTACCACTCTTACCAAATCTATAATTATACATGTTTTCATATACACTAAGTTTTCTATTCTCAAGTTTATTCTTAGCATATTTATCAGACATAGAGTTAAGAGCAGCTTGTGTTGTAGCTTTAGTATTTGATAAAGCTGCAGATTGTCTTTCATATTGTTTATCTAGTATTCCTAGGTTTGCAAGTTTAGCTTGATTAAGTGTTTGTCTATTATCACCATACACTTTATCTTTCATTGCTTGGTTAGCTCTGAATTGTTCTCCTAACACTTTCTCATTAGCTGCATATTTCTGAGCATTTAATTGTGCAAGTGCAAATGGATTATTTGCATATAATCTTTGTAGTGAATTAAAGTCTGCTTGGTTAGCATTTAATTGATCTTGTAGAGATATGTCATAAGGAACACCAAGTTCTGGATTATATAACTGAGCTTGTACAGGTTCTACTTGATTGTTGGACATAGCGTACATCTCACCCATTAATTGATTGTAATCTAATCCTGATTGATCTGTAGGTCTTAAATAATCTAAAGCCATATTAACAGGTATCTCCCAAGGGAACCTAGATTTAGCTGCAGGAATAGCATCAGGTACAGCTTCTTCTGCTATTAATTCTTCTTCAGTAGCTGGTTCTGATTTTTTAGCCGCATCTAAAGTGGCACTAAGATATTGATCTCCAAATATAGGAAGTCCTTGTGGATTCTTTTCAGTTTTTGGATCATCTAATATACGAGCTTTTGATCCTATTTTTTCTGATTCAGTGTTATACCAATTTTTAAAGTCAGTTAAACTTTTTGGATCTTTTGGATCTAATTTTTCTATACCAGGATAATCAGGAAATCTTTTCTTAAATTCTTCAAATTTTTCTTTTGTTACCCCTCCTGCAAATCCTGTAACTTTATCTAATTTCTGTGCAGGAATAGTATCCATAGCTTTAGCAGATTTAGTTTCTGTATCAGGTTTCTTAACACCTTTTTTCTTTAAACGATATTTACCATCAGAACCTAATACATATCCTTCAGCTTTAAGTTGTTCTTTTGTTTTCTTAGGAATAGCTGTAGTTTCTTTTGTTGTAGTTATACCATCTTTAGCTTTACTAACAGTGGCACCCCACTTAGCATCTTTTGTTACAGGATCTTTATCTATTTTAATTAATCCTTTAGCTAAATGTTCAGCACTAATATTGTTTCCTAAGTAATCAGACATTTCTTCTTTAGTATCATTGATTGCATTTTGATAATTAGCTAATGAAATTTTAGTATTAGCTATATCTTTAAGTTTTAAATTAGCACCTTCAAGGTTAGCTTTTAATGCAGAAAGTTTTAACTTATCAAAAGATGTATTAACTTGTAAATTATCTAATTCATTAGTACTCTTATCAATAATTTTGTTTTGTTTAACTTCTTGTTTAGCAAGATCTATTCCTACATTCTTAAATTTCTTTCCATGATATTTATCTGCTATAGCCATAAGTTCATCATCATTAAATTGTGATGCTATTTTTTTATTTATTTCCATGTTACCAAATACTACACCAGTATTTTCTGGTTCTCCTGTCATAGGATTTAATTCTCCACCAGATTGCATTTCAAACATAGGTTCTCCTCTTTCTACTTCTACAGGATTTTCTCCATATGTAATACCAATACCTGTATTACCTTTTCTATCAGAATCATTATGTGACTGTCCTCTAAATACTACTGTCTCACCAGATCCTGCACTATAAGGATTATAAGACATAGTCTCAGCTTCTCCACCCCAATGAGTTTTAAGTTGTCCACCCATAGCATATGTTTCCATAGCTCTATCACTTGGAGGAGTGTATGATTTCAAATGTCCACCAGCTCTGTATTGATCTTTGTGAGCAAACTCAGCAAAGTCTTGAGCATCAAGTTCACCAAATCTAGCAATTACTTGTGGATTGTATTCAGGATTCATATATCCACCATTTTGTAAATGTGATGCATATCCAGCTTGTATGCTTGGAGCCATATTATTCATTACTGTATTCTCTACATTTCTTTTTGTATTTTGTTGATATCTACTTATTTTTCCAGCATCACCAAATGCTTGATCTAATCCTCCACCAATAGCACCTAATATAGGACTTACAAATGCGCTAGAACCAGGAAGTATAAAATCAGAAAATCCACCAATAGCACTACCTGTTTGGTAACCTGCATTATTGTTAAACTCTGAACCAATAAAATTTCCTGCCATATTTCCTGCAACAGCTCCTCCTACTCCATATTGTTTTACATTAGAATTATTTAATGGTTCATATTCAAGATCATCATATAAATTATTAGGAGCATATGTATTTTGTATTTCTCCACCACTTTGTAATCTAATACCATTTCTACCAGTAAGAACATTTGTACCTACACCATATGTAGGAGACATTTGTTCTGGTTGTACAGGATTATCCCAAGGAGTTACATATTTTCTTTCTTTTTGTTCAGGTCTCATTCTAGAAAGATCCAAAGAAAGTCCACTAAGAAGCATTGATTGCTTAGCTGCATTTTTTTGTTTTCTTTGTTCTCCAAAAGCATTAATTGCACCACCAACTGGTCCAAGTAAAGAAGCACCTTTTGCAAAATCAAATGGTTTTTTTGGAGCACTATAACTATTAGTAGCATTTCCAGAATTGTCTATACCATAACCATTAACACTATCCATACCCATACCTTCAACAAATCCAGGAGTAGATGAGAGTGGTCCTTCTATATCATTTCCAAATTGTGCTTTTGGTATTCTAGTTCCATACTTAGCTCCACCAAGCATGCTCATTAATCCTCCAGCACCTTCACCACCACCTTCACCACCAAGCATACCCATTATACTAGATATATCAAGTCCACCACCTGAAGGTTTAGATGCTGCAGCTATTGATGCTTGTTTTGCTGCCATATCTAATCTTTCTTGCTCTGTAGTACCAGTAAGTTGTTTATCAACATCATCATAATAATCTTGATAGTTAATTGGTTTAGGAGCTTTCATGCTATCACCACCTATGTAAGTACCCATTTGAGCTTTCTTAAACTCTTTCCCATGCACTTTCATAAATGCTGTTTCAGAAGGATATTTCTTGTAGAACTCCTTTTCAGATTTTACTCCTGCTATTTTTAAAATTTGTGCTTTCATAATTATAATGTATCTAACCAGCCTCCTGGTTGTTTGGTGTTATAGTTTGTAAAGTTAAGTAGATTATCTAAATTCTGCAAACTCTTTTGTTCTTGTCTTAATCCATTCTTAGCCATAGGAAACTCTGTAACTTTCTTTCCCTTGAACTTATAATTCTTTCCTGGTTTCATTAGTTTTGTATCCCCTGTATCAGATACACCAACAACATCATAAGGTACTCCTTCCATTGTTATATTGTTAGAACCTATCTCTGTTATCTCTCCTGGATGATTCCATTGTCCCATATCATCTTTAATGATTCCTCCTTCTTCATATTTACTTAACCACCCACCATTTCTACTAATTGTTTTTGGTTTCCAATCTAATCCATTTTGGTAGTAACTCATTTCTTTACCATTTTGTGCAGAAGCATCAGTTACATCAGTTTGATTTCTACGTGGTCCTTTACTTGGTGCTCCTATTCTAGCATACATGTTTCCTGTAGCTCCAGGCATAGACATTCCCATTTGTGCTTGAGGAACATAATTAACTGGATATACACTTCCACCCATTTGAAATGAACCTCCCCATGCAGGAGAATAGTTTCTACCTACATTGCTATATCCATCTCCTACCATTCCTTCAGGAGCAGATGTTTCTGAATCATTATAGTTATCTAACCATTTTTTCATTACTTATAAGATATTTGTGAAGGTGAGGTTATAAATTGGCTCACTAGGTGTGTTGTTGAACTGTTATCAAGTATGTGTCTCACCTTTAATTCTTTTGCTCTTAGCGTTGCTTTCTTGAAGCTTCTAGGACCATAATCCATATTAGCTTGATTCACCACCTTATCAATAGAAAGGCTCTGACATGTTGTATTAAATAATGGAACTTGAGAACTTTTCTCTGCAGCCCAGAATGTATTATACTGATAGAAGTTATCACTCTTAGTATAAGTTATAGTTTTACTCTCAGCATTTAGAATAGGATATTGCATGTATGCACGCATGTTATGCATTGGTTTTGCTACAAGCTCAAGGATACCAGAACTCTGTTGTCCATTATATAATACAGCTTTGTTAAACCATTCATTATTTGTTTCTATTCTTGTGTTATCATTAAATACACCATCTGGTATATCAAGATACTTATATGCTTTAGTGTAGTCTTTTACATTCTGAAGAATTTCATCTTGGTACCTATAAGCAAATGGATACTCAATAATGTATGGTTCTATGTTTCCATAGAAATGATTATACAATTTTATATTGGTTAAATGTCTCCATAAACAAGCTGTTCTTGATTGTGTATATGTTGAACTAGCATACTCAAATGGTGTAAAAGATTCTAAAGGAAAGAATTTTCTAACAGAACATGTCCCTGTAGATTCTAATATAACACTATTAACATTATTATCAACAACATATGTAACACCAATTATTAATTGTTTTTTAGAAACATTTGTACCAAGAACATCTTTAAACTCAGTAAAGATATCAAAAGGTCCTGCGTTAGGTCCTGTCTTAGTTATTTTTATTACAATTGTTTTTGACATGATTATAATGTTGTTGTAGTGGTGGTTGTAACAAGAATAGTTGTTGTACTTGTTGTTGTTATTACACTATCAGTTAATGATGCTCCTACGCATGTTGCAACTTGTGTAGCAGAAAGTAATCCAGTTTCTGTTATTGTTGTCACTTCAACTAATGAATTAGGAGATGTTTTTTCTATTGCATATAAAATATCTAAATCTGTAGTGATGTATATTGTACAATCACATTCATATATTGATGTTGGAACTATTGCTCCTATGTTTAAATCTAATTCAATTACTCCTGTAGCATAATCATATTGTGTTAGATAAGTATCTCCTGATATAAAATCTGAATTAATAACTATTAATTTACCAGTATTTGTATATAACATATTACTAAAAGCAATTCTATCTGTTTGTAAAGCAAACTGTATAGAGAGTGTCATTGATGTTGGTCCAATAGGATTATCAATTTCTAATTCTACAACATTTTGTGGAGAAACAGAATCATCAACAGCAATAATTAAATTATCACTTATTGCAACTATTCCTGAAGATGTTGTAAAGCTTCCAGGGAAAGGAATTGCTGTATTATATGTAGCACTAAATGGACTTAATGTAATATCCCATTGTAAAAAATCTGTAGTTACACTCCATAAGTAATTAGCTGTCATAGCTATTCCATATATAGAACTAAAATTAGGAACGTTTAATAAAGTCATATTTGTTGTATCCATATTATTATAATAAACTTTATCATTAGTTGCCAATAATATTCCACAACATTCTTTTACACTTAGAACAAAAGTTGTAGTGGTGGTTGTTGTTGTACCACAATCACAATAGTTTTTAGAGACTAATACTCCTCCTTCTACATAATATACAAATCCATTAGTTAACCCTTGTTGTGTTATATACCAACCATCAGGTACATATGTACAATCATTATTATAATAATCATAATATAATATACTTCCTATTTCTAAAGTTGAATAAGCAACAGTAAATCCTTGAAGAATTATATTTGGTCCAGATGTTATTATACTAGATGCATTACATGCAGCTTCAAAGCTTATTGTTGAATCAACAATAGGATCTGGAGCTATTTGATATCCTGATAAAAATGATATTTCTAATAAATCTGATGGTCTTACACATATTGTTGTTGTTGGTACAGGAGGAACTGTAATTATTCCTGTTCCTTCAAGTTCACAAGATGTTTGAACTACCTCTCCTGCTAAGCTACAATCTAATGTTGTAATAGTAGTGGTAGTTGTAGATGTAGAAGAAGAAGAACTTGTAGTGGTAGTTACAATAATTTTATCAAGTCTACCAACAATTGCTGTAAAATCTCCTTCAACATCTGTACAACATCCATTTATTCCAGAATAGAAGAAATTATTTTCTCCTATATACCAATTAGGAATATAACTATGAAATGATGTCCAAGATTTTGTATTGAAGTTAAATGATATTGTCCAAGACTTATTACAAAAATAATCAGCATCTGTTAAATAAACTTCTGATTTAATAACAGCACCATCATTTAAAATTGTTTGTAAATAAAATTGTTTTGCTACAGCATCATACTTCACATCTTTATCAATAGGGATATAATCAAGTTTTGTAATTATAACTCTTTCAAATTTACTATCATAAACTCCATGTAATCCAATACCATTAAAATTATTATCTGTATCAACTTCAGGAAAATATCTAAGTATTTCAAATGCTAAGTGATCTGTAAAGAATCTATTCATACCAGAACCAAATGCAGATATATCTTCAACTTGTGTTCCTTGTATAAGAAATATTTGTCCACGTTTAGCATCAATAGTAATTTGTCCATTAGGAATCTTTAATAACATTTTATTTTGACTTCCTACATATCCAAGATCTGTTTCAGCAAAATCTATTGGAGGAGCACTGAACATATTAGGATTACCAACATAAGCAGCTTGAGGGTTACTTGTATTGATAGTTAATAAGTTATTGTACATTAATGTTTTATTTTCAAATCTAGCTAGTATAGCTCTGTTTTGAATTCCATCTAATGCTGTAAGAGATCCATAGTTTTGAGGAAAATCAAATAATGATGTTGCTCTATAGATTAACCAATTATTAACTCTAACATCAGCATTTTGATTTTGTGTATCAGAATAGATTGCTCTAAATGGAAAATTTGTATAACACAACTGTTGTTTCCAATCTGCTGGTAAATGACTAAAGAAGTTTTCTTTATTTTGTTTAGAGAATGTTACATTATATGTATATGTATTATCATTAGCTATAGGTACATAATTTTCTTGAACCCATTCATCTGGAATACCTGTTGTTACATGTGGCCAGAAATCACCTTCTCTATTATTAAACGCTTGTCTTAAGTCTGTATTATAAGAACTCTCACAATAGAAATTAGGAACACCATATGCAAACAAATAGAAATACCCATCATAGAATGTTCTATATGATCCATATGCTCCTGTTGTAGTTGATGGAACTATTCTTGCTGGATCATTAGGACAATCAAATGAATGTGCTTTATAACTAATAAAATTAGTTAATACAGTTGATGTTGATAATGTATAATTTTCTAATATAGATCTTGCAGAATGCCAATACTTTGGATATCCAACATTACCAATCTCATCATAAAATATATCTGAATCATCAGGAGCATTAACTCTATTATCAAAAAAGAATGGAAGTTTTGTTTTAAATGCAAATCTACTTATAAATGTATCTCCACCAAAAATTGTAGAAAAATTACTATCTGTAATGTTTTTTTGAAATCCTGTATCAACTGTATCATATGAATATATTTGTCCCCATTGATTAACAAAATCATTCTTCATAGAAGCATAGTATGAAACTACGTTTAATTCTTTTTCTTTTGCTGGAGTGGCACAATGACTAATGCTAGAAATTGTAAATCTAGATTTATCTGTAACTATAGGTAATCCAGCACTGTCAAGCATTTCTGGACTATTACTAGGGAAAGGTATAGCTGTAACAGGAATACCATCTCTATCTTCTATAGTTTTAATAAATACAGAAGACTCACGTTGGAAGTTATTCATAACTATTCCATTAGGATCTCCTACAGATTGTACACCAGGAATTAAATATTGTGTATAATCTATTTCTCTTTGTTTAATTCCAAGATTATTATTTATAGATGCAGAGTAGTCATAACTAGCTATTGAGTTAAATGAATAAGCATAGTTTTTTCTTGTAATACCATTTATATATATTTGTAAATATGTTTGGTATGCTGTAAATAAAGCAGTGGCATTAAATCCTGTAAGTGCTGCAATATCGTTTGAACTTTTTAAAGCATCTTGTTGTGCTTCTTTAGAAAGAAGTTTATATTTAGCATTATTTTTAACTTGAACAAAATGACCTTTTCCTGCACCATATATTACATTCTCAAGTCTTAATATATTTCCTAGAAAAGGTTGACCAAAAGATGTTTCAGGAGAGTTGAATACATATCTATAGTTTTTATCTTGAGATACTTCTGGTAAAGGAGTTTCTTCTTTAGTTTTTAAAGATGATATTCTTCCACCTTGAGAAAGTGGTAAAACTACACCTTCAGGTTGTTGTATACTTGGAATTTTATTTGTTAATATTACACATTGAGCCCAAAACTCCCACCAAGGATTATCACATTGTGATGTCATTATTCCACCAACTTCTACTCTACCATAAGTAGATTGACAATTACCAAAAAAACCAACAATAGGAACTGATACATAATTTTCTAACCAATCACTTTTATCTTCAAGTGATGTGTTATTATTTGTAAAAGGATCTGACCAAAAAACTTCTCCTCCTTTAGTACCAAAACAAGAAGTTCCAAACCATACATCATAATTTCCTGGACCAATAAGAGCTGTTCCTTGTAATGTTATAGGACGTGTAATAGAACATATTTCTATTGTTTGTCCAACAATTAAATCATCTCTTGTAACAAGTTTTCCAGTATTACAATCTACATACTGAATTACAATTTTACCATCTTCAAGTACTTCTCCAGTAATTAACCATGGTTCTGCTGTTTGTAACCATGCATTATTATTTTCATTTATAAAAGGATCTTCATTAAGATCATTATATGGATAGTTTGGGAAATAGAATTCTTGGTCTTGTCTTTTATAAGAGTTAACATTTCTAAGAATACCTTTAGCAATTATTGATTTATTTGTTCCTCTGTTTCCTCTAACTATTTTAAATCCAACAATCTCATCTTTTTGACTTTCAGTAAGAGAAGATGTTAGAATTAAATTTTTTACTTGATCTATATCAATCTTAGCTCCTATAGGAAATACAGCATCTTTTTGCATTACCATTCCTTCTGATCCACTAAAGATTGCTGATTCAAATATAGGGCTTACTAAAACATCTGGAAACTTATGGTGTCTAATAGGTTGATTTGCAAGACTTCCCCAAAGATCTACATTACAAGGATAAAGATCTTCTGATTCCCAATAAGCAAATTCACCATATTGATACGGAGTGGCATTTCCAATTGGATTACCTACAGCAGTTCCTGTTACAGAAGCTGTGTTATATATCTTCCAATAAGGAGCAGAAGTTCCATTTCCTATAAAATCAGGATTTGTATTTGGAACATCTGGGTATGCTTCATTAGCATTTTTTACTCTTCCAGGAATATGGAAACCATCTGTTTGTTTTCCATTCTTTAATAGGAATACAATTTCAAATGCGTACACCTCATCACGTAGATATCCACGTAAGTTTGTAGCATTAAGTTCATCAGCATAGTTTTCTGTAGCAGGTATTTTATATGTTTCCCACTGTAAAGTAATTTGCGTAGCAATAGATTGATAGTTTATTCTATCTATAGATGTAAGTCCATCCCATACAAGAACATCCTGTACAGCAGTTAAATCATTTGCTATTTCATAATATGGAAACTTTTCAAATATATCTTGTATTGTAAGTCTTATTTGTGTTTGGTTTTGTCCTGTATATGTAATGTTTTTTATTGATTGATCAATAAAATATGTTCCAACTAATTCTACAGATGGAATATCATTTATTGTTTTTATAACTGCTAAGTTAAAATATTGAAAAAGTCCTGTTGCATCAAGATTACCAATACTTATAACAATAGATTTTCCAACTTGATAATTAAAGTTTGGAGTAGTTGTACGTATATCAGCAATAGGACATGGGTTTGTAACAGAATAATATGATGTATATGGATTACCAGATGCATCAGAATATTGTATTGCAAACTGATATGTACCAGAAGTTAAATCACCACCACTTACTACATCAGTTATTGATAACTCTGGAATATTAAAGTTAGGTTGTAACTTTAATTGATTACAATCTAGATTACCTATTTCAGGAATAGGATCACAAAGATTTGAATTAAATTTTAATTTCCAAGGAATGTTTTCAATATCTAAATATCTTCTAGGATTATATCCATCTGTCCAATATATTTCTGTTGTACAGTTTGATATTTTATGTACCGCCTTATGTATTGGATAATTTATATTAAAATTCAAACATGTAGCATTAACTAATGTTTGATATTGACAATCATTATTATTCATAAATCCAATTTCAGATTCTCCTGTGTTTGGATTTGTTATAAAAAATATATGTTTATTTTTTTCTTGAATAAAATGTGTTCCTATTAAAACAAATTCATTTGGAAAAGTTACACATGCTTCATTTCCTGGTTCATTCTGATAATTAACTGAAGAAGAATCAAAGTTCTCAACAGATGCATTTAACGCATAGGTTAATTGCCCTGGCTTAACTTGGTTCAATGTACTGTCCATGTTTAATCCAGAAACAGCAACTCCATATTCCATTCTTATATTACTGCTATCTTGTTCGTTTTTTTGATCAGCCATAATTATTAATTATTACGTCTTCTACCATATCTATTAGTACGGTTAGGAAGTTCATACATGTTAAATCTATTAAGATCGTTTTTGATTCTTCTTTGCTTATCCCAAGGAGTTTGTTTCTTCACTTCGATATCAGCCATGATGTATGCTTCTTCATAAGCTTGCTTATGATATAACATTTTTTGTTGTAACTGATTGAAAGTTTCATCATTAGTTTGATTTGTAAGAGTTTCAAACATTTTAAATTTAATGAATGCTTCTACATATTCTCTTATACGATAGTTATCAGGAATCATTTGGTTTCCTATCTCATCATACTCTGTAGCATAGAATAATAAATGTACAACACCATTTCTGAAGTTTGTTACAAATTTATTATCTCTAATATCAAAGCTATCATAACTAGCAGAACCAGGAGTGAATTGATGAATAGGAGGAGCTTGAGCATACATTTCCCAATTGTTTGTATAATCTACACCACAGTTTTGTCTTGCAGATATGTTTCCAGGTCTAAGTAAATACTCATGAGTAAATTGTCTAGCTGTACTATTATTTGTTTTATAAACAGCTTGTACTAAATTTGGCATACATGTACCATCACATGCTGAATTCTGACAACCAGGATTGTTACAAGGAGTTCCTCCAATAGTTAATGGAGCAATTTGTATAGTGGTAGCAGAAGCTGCTTGAGAATAGAATGAATTAGCATCTTGATATGGAAAACCATTCACTGCTGTACACATCCATGCTTCTCTTACAGCATAAAAATTGTCAGGAAGTCTAGCTTGAAAATCTTCTATGTAAAGAATTTCTTCACTTATCACAAATGTAGTTCTTCCTAACTTCTTAAGAGCTTTGTCTAAGTAAGTAGGGAATAAAAGATCATCTATAGCACCAGTATCGAAATAGCTCTTAAGCTCTTCTTTAACTGTTGAATAGACAGGCTCTGGGGATACGAAATTGTATTTATAGTAGTACGACATAATTTATTTATGTTTTATTTGACTTCATTAAATTATCTTTACACCATAATGGTTGCAAGTTAGTATAATGACAAAGTTTAATTACTTCTTCTTCACTATTAGCTGTAGATAAAGGTATGATGTGATCTATGTGATATTCATACATATTGAAGTTATCTAATGTTATTCCTTCTGGACATTTACTAATAATATATTCTTGAAACTCTTTAATAGAACATCCTAATATCTGTTCTGTTTTCATAGGTTTTTTACAATTTCTTCTTCTAAAAGAGCCACCTATTAATGCTCTTACATCACATGAGAATTTAAATAGTGGATCTGTTTTTCTTTTATTAACTCTATACTGATTATTTGTTTTTCTAATATTTTCTTTATTGTTACTAATCCAAATTTTAGTATATTCAGGATTTCTTTTTCTATATTTTTCCTGATACTTTCTTTTAGATGCTCTAATTCTATCTTTATTAGCATCGTTCCAAGCTTTTATTTTAGCTTTGTTATTTTCTCTCCAAAGTTTGTTATAAGCTTTTAACTTATCATTTTTACTTAGTTCTTCCATTGTCTATAAATATGTTGATACTTATCGTTGGTCTTTAAGTAATGTGACAAAAGTCTTGATGTAAGTCTAGAAGGTTTGAAATACCATAAGTCAGAGTTTTTAAATCTTGCTGTGTTCTTAAACCACATCCAACCAAAAAAGAATCCTTCTGTATGATAGTTGAAGTTGTATATCACCTTTCCTTTTTCTTTGGTCTTTTGCCAATCTATAGGAAGGTTGACAAACTCTTTACCATCTATGCTATTTTTTAGTTTTCTTCTTTTCTTTTTATTAATAGAGAACTCTCCAAATCCAAAAGGAAGTTTAACCTTCTCTCCTGTTTCTAATATGTATTCTTTAAAAGATTCATTGTAGGTGTATAATATGTTTCTCCATTCATCATAAGTTAATTTTATAGATGGATATTTTTTACAGAAATTATTATAACTGTCTTTACTAGAACTTCTCCAATCAATTTTTGTTCTTGACATTAATTAGTTGGTTTTGAATTTGGTGCTTGACCATCTATTCCTTCTTGACTTACGTCTGTTTTGATATTGAAATAAGTAGATAGGAGCTTCTGAGAAGTTAGTTGTAACACTTGTTGTTCTAGATATCCTGGAAGAGCAAACTCTTTATCTAATGGATTTTTACATATTTCATCCACTGTATATTCTGGACTTCCACATCCACATTCTGGATACATAATATCATTAGTTACATCTTCTTCAAACAATGCTACAAATCTAATTGATTTAAGCAATGGATTGTTTACATATAGATATCCATTAGATATCCAAAAATATTCTTCTTTCTTTATTACAGGAAGCTTCAATAGATTAATGTATCTATTAACAGTGATCTCTTTTAATTTCTTTCCTTGACCACCCATAGCATTAATAGAATAAACTCCTTGTATTACATATTGGTAATTACCTTCTGATATACGTGGAAGTTTAAACTTAGTTCTAGCAATGCTACATTCATCTACGTAATTACAACATTCAGAAATTGGTACTTCTACCATTTCCAAACAAGGAATAGTAGTGAACAATGTATCAGTAGCCCAAAGCTTTCTTAGATTTGTTTCTCTCTTAATTAATAATAAAGAATTGTTTCTTATCTCAGAAGCAATTGCTCTATCTGTAATAAGACTATCTGTAGAAAGTATCTTGTGGACACTTCTAACATCTGATACTAATTTTCTTAATGTTGCCATAATTATATTCGTGATTCAAATTCAGCTATTTTACCAAGCTCTATATCATATACTAATGCTAAAGCAGCTCTTACTGAATGTACAAAGTTATTATCTAAATGCCATCTATCAGTTCCTGAAAGACTAGGCATTTGTTGTATTCTCACTCCTTTTAATTCTTTAGCCATATAGTGATGTTTATCACCTGTATGTACTTCTCTATATTTAGCATTACCAAATGCTTGACTGTATTTAGGATGTGTTGCAAACAATAAAGGAAGATCTTCTATCTTACAGTTACCATGGTGCCAACCAATAAATGTATTTCCTAATGTGATTCCTTTAATAACTGAATGTTCTCTTATAAAATCTACATCCAACGCATCTTTAAAAAATACATCTAATGCATGTGCTAGATAAAAAGATTTAGTTCTGTCATGATTTCCTTGTACTAATACAACCACTACATGACTTGTATACTGTCTTAACATATTGATTGTATCTACAAGAACAGAAAAACCTAATTCATATTCTTCTGAATAATCCATTATAGTGTCTTGTGGAGTACCATTTGTAGTTTGGTTTTGGTAGTTATCTGTATGAAAGAAATCATTTGATATAGGCAACACTACAGTGTCTATATGATAATTAGATACCACTTTATTAATCAAAGACTGAGCCACATTAAAATATCTTGCTGCTCTTGCTTGTGGACTATTATCACCATCTACTGTTCTCTTAGCTAAATGAAAATCAGCTATAGAGATTTCTACATTTACAACATCTTTAAAGTTTGGTACCTTATCAACTGTTATATTATTTGGTTTGTAGTTTTCTAAAAACTTAGCAAAGTCTTCAGGAGAATAATCTTTTGCTTGTTTTAATTTTGAAAAGACTGAAGAAGTGAACTTCCCACTTGGTAACATCTTAGACCAGTAATTGGTTATGATGTATTTATCTAAGTTTATCTTGTGTAGTTTAGCTAGTTCAATATCATCTTTAGGTTCATAGTCTGTAACTATTGTACTTTCTACTGTACCTTTTTCAACATTAACTTTACGTTCTTCTGTATAGTTTCTTGTTAAGTCTGTAGGTTGTTCATTATCCTTTTCTTTAAGTTCCTTCATGAGTTCATTCACTTCAAACTCACTGATTCCTAATCTTTCAGCATAAAATTTTTTACTTTTCTTCTGTGTTAATAACTCTTCTAATTGGTATAACAAGTGTTGATTTTCAGACATATATGTTTATATTAGTTAAAAAAATATTGTAAAGATAAAGAATAGTTTTTATATATTCCAAATAATTTTGATTAGAGCTGTAATTATTTATAACTAAATTAGTTAGAAACAAAAACTCCCCAAGAAGATCTTGAGGAGAAATCACAGAAAACCAACAAACTATGATTTTTTTATTAAACTGTAGTAGTGGTAGTTGTTGTAGAAGAACTACTACTTGTAGTTGTAGTGGTTGTTATTTCCTGTACTTTTATATCTATATAATTAGTACATGCACCTGCAGATGATATTCTTATATCTGTAGTGTAATCAGGAACAACTGAAGAAGCATATCCTGCAAGTAATGATGCTTTAGGAACTGCTGATTCAAAAGCTGATATAAATCCATCAAGATTTGAATATAAATTAAAAGGACCAGAGTCTGTTCCTGCTGTCGTTAATGTTATTAATACTGTCATAATATAAATTTAATTGGTTTTTATTTAACAAAGAGAAAGAGCTGGATTAGATATTCTAGTAAATACATAAGTACTTATTACAGCATTAGTAATGAAATTTTTAACTGTAAGAGTAATTATATTTGTAGATGTATCTCCAGCATCAAATGATTTAGTAGATTCTATTCCGTAGTTATAAATTTTACTACTTCCTGCATTTATTACATTGTTTGTAAGATTACTTGTTACAAGTGTAACTCCAGGACCTCCTGGAAGATTAATATTCCAAGTAGCTGGAGATATAAATGTTTCTAATATATCAACTTTTACTTTTATTTGAGGACTAACTGTAACTGTTACTGAGCTTCTACATTGAGGCTCACTTACAATATCATTTACAGCTCTAATTAATGCAACTGTAGTGGTGCTTGTTGTAGTACTAGTAGATGTAGAAGTAGATGTAGAAGTTGATGTGCTTGTACTTGTAGAAGATGTAGAAGTACTTGTACTAGTTGAAGAACTACTAGTTGTAGTGGTAGTTGGACTTACACAAGATGATCCATATATAAGATTACCAGTACCACATATAAATGCTGGTGTAACTCCTCCAACTAATGTACAGAATGAAACAAAGTCTCCAGCACTAACTTGAACCGTTTGATATACTCCATCACAGTCTGTGTATTCAAATGTACTGTATCCAGGAAAACCAGGACAGTCACCTGTTGCATCAGGTGTAATTTCAATACATGATTTAACAGTGGTTGTACTGGTGGTTGTACTACTTGTAGAAGATGTTGATGTACTAGTTGTAGAAGAGGATGATGATGTTGTTGTAGTTGTAGGACAACATACATTTAATTGATTGTTTATATTCTCTATCTCTTCTGTAATTACCATTAAATCCTCAGTGATGTTTGTAACTTCTTCTGTAAGAGCATTTACACTTGCTACAGCAGAACATATAACATCATCAAACTTAGTGAGGATTGTATTAAGATCATCACATGCTTTTACATCTGTACATGGAAGTGGAGTGCTATCATATGAGACAGCACTCGTTCCTACTTTTGTATTATTTGGTTGAAGACAATTTGACATTGCGTAAGTTTATTTAATGTTTATACAGGTATACATTCTACATCTGTTGTACAAGCAGAATATAATACAGTGTATGTACTTGTTGTAAGTGGGTAGTAAACAGGGTTATCATTTGCATAATAAAGAATATTAGCTGTACCTATTTCTGAAGTTTTAATACATATACCTATTGTTCCTGCAGAGGTAACATTCTGACCAAAATCACCACCTCCACATACTGCACCTTTTCCAACACTTATACTAACTCTATTATTTCCATGGAAAACATTTCCTGTAGCAGCATCTATATCTTCTTGAGTTATATTAAAATTTAAACATGTACAAGGTGCAGAAAATACTGTTGTTGTAGTTGTAGTAGTTGAACTAGTGCTTGTTGTTGTACTAGTTGAAGATGTACTTGTAGAAGTACTTGTGCTAGTAGAAGTACTGCTAGAACTAGTTGTACTGGTAGTTGGTGTTACACAAGGTACACCATTTGTTGCTAATGTATGAGTACCTGTTGTTGGAGCAGGGTTCCAAGCAGGACTTGTATTTGGATAAACACATATCTGTCCTGAACTATTTGTTATATCTGCCTGATCAATAACTGTGAACAAACCATTACAATTTGTATATTCTAAATCTGAATATTGTTCTCCTGTAGATGACCATTGCCATGTTTTACATGGTGCTGCAGTGGTAGTAGTACTAGTTGTAGAACTTGTACTAGTTGTTGATGTTGAACTACTAGAACTAGTAGTTGTTGTAGTTGGTACATCACAACAATCAAGTAAATTAATAAAACTTACATTTCCTACTCTAATAACATCATATGTATTATCAACACATATTAATTGAACAACATTAGTTCCAATTCTTGTAACCACTTCATCTGTTCCACAAGGAACATATGCTACATTACCAGGATTTACACTTGGTCCAACTAATCTATATGTAGTACAAGTACAAGGAGATGTAGTGGTAGTGGTAGTTGTAACATTACAACATACATCTAATGTGTTATTAATATTGATTATCTCACTATTAATATTAATTACTTCAGTAGTAATATTTGTTACTTGAATGTTTAATGTATTAATCTGAACAAGTAAGTTACATATAATCTCATCAATCTTTTGTAATATCACATTAAGTGTATCACATGGCTCAGCTATAATGCAATCTAATACAGGACCATTATAAAGTACATTACTAGATAGGATTACATTAGTTCCACATTGGGTTTGTTCACATCCAGTATTAGGAAGTGTAGAACTACATCCACAAGGAGTATTTAAAACTACGTCTGTACAGCAGGGATTAACTGGTAAAAAAGGATATGACATTTTATTGATTTATTAAGGGATATACATTATATAATAACAACCTCTTGATGGTTGAACATTGTTATGAGAACCTCCTCCACCTATAGGATTATTTGTTACAACAGTATTTACTATAACTGTTGAATTTTCAATTCCTGCATCTCTTGTATCAGAAGTTCCTGTGTTACTCCATGTATTACCTCCATTTAAAAATGCAGATGATGAACTATGAACAACTGCTGGTCCAGCTTTAGCTATTGTATTATGGTTATGTGGAGTTGCTGTAGAGACAGCTGTATTAGTATGTGTATGTGAAGGAATTTGTCCTATACCTAATGTAACTATATTTTCTCCATAAACTGTTGTTAAATTATAGTTAGGATTACCTGTTATAGCTGGATCTACAGCAGCATTAAATGCTCCTCCACCCATTCCTGTTGTTGCTCCAACTAATGTTCTTCCTCTTAAATCAGGAGCTACAACACCATTACACAAATACACTTTAGCCCAATATCCAGATCCTGCTCCACTAATATCAAAACTATCTCCTACAGCAGGATAGTTTGAAAGAGGTCCAAAATAAGGAACTGCTGCATAAGGAATCATTCTACCTTGAGCAAGTAATATAGTACTTTGTGTATTTATATAGTCTTCAATATAATCGTTAACTCCAGGATGTCCTGGAGAAGAATTAATAGGAACATATGTATTAGGAAGACTTGCTACTAATGCAGAAAATGAATCATTTAATGCACAAACTTTATTTATTACAGCTTGTACCACTTGATGTGTTAAAGAGTTTCCAGGAACCACTGTAAGACATTCTGTTGTATAAGGAGCTTCTATATCAGTAACAACTGATGTTAATGTATTAACCTCTTCTTGAAGATCACAAGCAGCTTGTATAAGAGCTTTTGATATATCTGCAATAGAAATATCTCCACATGTAGGAAGATAAGATTGTACAATAGCACATATATTTATACTTGAAAGATCTATAATTACTCCTGTACCATCTATTGTAGATGTAAGAAATGTAATTAAAGCTTGTTCTACAAACGATAATGAATCACCAGTTTGGATTCCTAGAACAGGAACATCTATTCCTGTATATTTAACACATCTATCAGAGACAATCTCTGTACATCCGTTATAACAATTTGAGCAAGTGGACATATTATTTATTTTAAAAGGTTTAAATTGTTGTTGTTGTTGTTGTAGTGTTTGGTATAACAGTGATGTCACAAGGAACCTCTACACAAGGTTCTGGTGTATTACATCTACTAACACATCCCACTGTAAGACGTATCACTTTACTAGCAATCATTGCTACAGAATACTTTTCTACATAACTAGGATTACAAAGTTTATACATTAGTATTCTTCTATATCCTATTAATTGAGTTATGTCATTAGCAGGTACAGGTTTGTTCAACATATATGAAATATTGTTGTACAAGTTGTTACCAAGTTCTGCTAACTTGCAATCTATTTTTTTAAGTAAAGAAGGAATGTTAGCACATTCTGGGCAATTAGTTAGTCTTGGTGATAACATAATATAAATTTTATTTGTTTGGTTTACTTGCGCAATGTCCACATAACCCATTGGTCAATTGACATCCACATCCTACGTTAGCTCCACAGCTTGAACATTGTGCCATAATTAATAAAAGTTTATTAAGTAGTTGTTACCAGAACAACCACAGTTGGTTCTTAAAAAGTTGTTTAACAAATTATCTGCCTGAGCATATAATGTGTTTGATTCAAATTCTGCGCAGTTATTAGCTGCTGCAATTGCTCCTTGTATAAAGAAGTTAATTGTATTTAATTGTACACTAGATTGTGTTTTAAGGGCTCTATCACACTCCATCATATTTAACTGAAGAAACGCACTGTCAAACTTCTCTTGAAGTTTGTCAACACGTATTATTGTTCTCTCTACATTATTTGCATATGAAGGAGCTACAGAATATCTTAATCTGTATATTCCATCTGGAAGTGGTTGATTACAACCTGGTTCTGTGATTCCTAAATTAGACGATGTAAATACATTAATGTCATTAGGAACAAATGGTAGTATTTTGGTTCCGAATCCTGGAATATCAATCTCAATAGTAGGTGCAGAGACCACTGGAGGATTGGTAGGATAGACAGAAGCATCTGCAACACCAAGTGTAAGTACGCTATAAGTAGGGACTACTAATATATCTAATTGTAAGTTTGCCATGTTTTTATAATAATTATGCCAGAGGAATATGAGTGATATCCTCTTTCCCCTGGCATAGGTTATTTAATAATATTTTACTCTTCTTTATTCTTAAGGAATTTGAGTAGAAGTAGTAGTAGTTGTTGATGGAGCAGCAGTAGAAGTAGTAGTTGTAGTTGTAATACAAGGAATACCTTGATCTACTACAGCACCTAATCCACCTACTAAGATTGCTTCAAAAGCAGAAGTAAGAGCATTACCACCTTGTGGAACAGCAAGTATCACTGTAGAATCTTCCATGATATAATCACCCCATTGGTACTCAGATTTGTTATACTCGTTAAATCTGATATAGAATGTGTCATAAACAGCACCATCAGATACCCAAGATTCAAAGTTCTCGTTATATCCATTCATTCTATATAAATGTTTCAAGTAACCTGCTTGGTAGCTGTAGAAGTTTTTCTCTAATTGAGCAATTTCTGCAGATGTACCAGTGGCATAAGAAGCACGTTGAGTGATGATTGGTTGAGCAACTAAGTTACAAGCATCTGCAACAATAAAGTCAGCAGTAGTAGCAGGACCAGCATATACAAATGTTCTGAAAGATAATCTATCATATTCAAATGGGAATGCTGCAATATCACAAGGTTGTCCATATTTAGTTAATGGTTTTCCTGTAATACGTAAGATTGTACCACCTACATTTTCAAATGTAAAGAATGTATTGAAGCTAATGTTATCAGGGTTGATACCAGGAGCTTGTTGTCTTAATTTAGCAATCAATAAGTTAATGATAGTGTTATCACTTACATCAGCACATGGATTTTCGTCACAACCACAACAAGGAGCTTGTATAGTTACTGAACGAGTGAAACCATTAAAATACAATGTATCAATATAAGAAGAGTGAGCACGTAAAGTTAACGTGATACTTTCTCCACATTGTACAGTGAAATTAGTTACATCTGTAATTTGATTTGCAGCAGTTGGACATCCTGATACTTTGTACCATTCCGTTACATTAGAGTTTTTTGCTATAATAGTTTCAGCATTACCTGTTAATACTGTTGTAGCAACACCAATTTTGTCAGATCTTTTTGATCCTTGAAGATAAGTGTTTGTTCTACCTTGAGCTATGTAAAAGTACGGAGCACTTTTGATAGTGGTACTAGTTACAGTAGCATAAAGGTTGTTAAAGATTCCCACAGTACCTGCAGTCAGGTCTTGTGTTGAGCCAGAGCTAGGGACAGCAGTTTGCCCTACTGGAACCACGAATAACGTGGTTAATGAAAAATCAGCCATTTTATTTATTTATTAAGTTAAAAATTTACTCGTTTGTTTGAATCCTATATGCTGCATTTTGAACAGCAGATTGATTCTCTGTATACATTGCTAGATTCTGTACTGTTAAGTCTAACAATTCATCCTCTAAATATAATTCAAGTTCACAGTCTTGATCATATGATGGTTCACCATCTAACATAATATATCCTGTTTTGTTTATATATACTGGATATCTCATGTACATTATCTGTATATTCTTAGGGGTAAAAGTACCATCAGTGAATATACTGATTTCATCTGATGCTAAGAAATTAAATGTTTCTTGATATTCAAATGAAGGTTTGTAATGATCATTATTTAATATGAACTGAAGGTCACCATGTTTAGCAAGATCTCGATTAATCCAAATCTTTCTATCTTTACATCTTCCTTTATCAGCTAGAATATATGAATCTACATAGAACATATATTTTGGCTCAAGTAAATGAACATTGGCAGCCCATTGGTTTAAATCAGCATCCTTTAATGTTAATGTTAAAGGTTGGTGATTATAATTTAATACAAGACTTTGTAAGTCTTCATAACGTTTTTTAAATGCATCTTGACCTAATTGACTAGTAGTACTAATGCCATCAATCTTTTGTTTTATCAACTTTATCTGAGCCTCATTCAAAGCTAAGATTTTGTCTTCTAGTTGAATCTGTTGATGCTCATTAGTTGATAGTTTATTTAGTTTCTGATCGATCTTGTATAATAAACTATCTACTGGTATCATATGCGTTTATATTTTTAAAAACTAGCCTCTTAAATAGAAGCTAGTTTTTTAGTTTTTAATTTTCCTTCTAACGTTAATAACTCATCTTGGTTATCATCATCAGCTAAGAATTTTACTAAATCTTCTTCATCTTTAGCTATTTCAAATTCACCTTCATAAACCTTACCGTTAGGTTTAACTCTGTAAATAGAATGTGTTATAGCTTGTTTTACTAAATCTTTAATATGGAGTAAAGCTTCTTTCATGTCAGCAAATCTATTAAACACTTCAACTGGACTCAATCCTGAATATTTACCATTCTTGAATTCTGTTTGTTTTAATACATTATCTACTAAGTTATATACTACTTCTTCTTTTGAATCTTCTGTTACTGGAAGTCCTAAAAGTCTTGCAACTTTTCTTTTCTTATCAGGAGTCATAGAATCAAACTTAACAATTGCTTTGTTAATCAATTGTTTTTTCTTGTAGATCACTGCATTTTCTATCTCATCATCAACAACATAAAATTGTGTCTCTGCTGGATATTCTCCTCTTTCCCATGCTTGGTGAGAAGATGCAATAGTAGGGTGTACTCTTAACCATGAAAAGGCTATTTCTTGGAAAGCATTTGCTAAATCAAAATAGTTATCACCATCCATCAATTTAACTGCTTGTACGTGAGTTTGATCATCTGGAGATAATGATAAACCATAGTTCCAGAATTTAGAACGTGGTCCAAGATCAATATCACCAATTTCATCTTCAAGTCTTTTTCTAAGAGCAGTTACTCTTTCAACTTCAAGTTCTCTTTCAGTATCATCTTTAATACGTTTGATATAAGTAGCATCTGGATCTAGTCCTGTTCTATACTTACCATCTAATTCCTTGTAAGGATATTTGAATACTCCTGTTCCAGGGATTCTTGTCATTCCTTTTTGTGCTAACCCACTATCCATAGTTTGTAACTGAGAACTATTGTATTCTCTTTTGATAGTAGAAATTTTGCCTGTTTTACCCATAATGTAGTTATTTAATAATGTTTGGTTTATTTTAGTAGAGTGGTCCCACCGAAGGAACCTGAACCTGGATACTATCCATTTCAAACACTCTATACATAGACATGAAGTCTGATGTTTGAGAATCATCCCCTCTAGGAGGGAGAGGAGGTGAGGGGATTCTTCTCGGAAAAAAGAGACATGAGCTGTTCTATAATGGGAAGCTGTATGCCTACTGTTATTATTAGAATTGTGGGATTTCCTCAATCAACACAGTTCTTGATAAATCTTCAATAAATACATCACATCTGTCTTTCATCCAGATTTCGTATCCTGGGAATTTATTAGCTGAACTCATACCTTGAGACTTAGCAAAACCTAAGTGGTGACGAGTACCATCAATATAACCCCAAGTCATAGAAGGAGCACCTTTCATACGTACTTCTCTAATGTTGTTTACCATTGAACCATCAGACATTGGAGACACATCAAACACCATAAATACTGGAGTAGATTTTTTGTTTTGTCCAAACTCTAAGTTAGTTTGTGGTAAATCTAATTCTTTCAAGTGAATCAATTCAACTCTACCAGTCTCACGTGTAACCATTGCATCAAATGCAAAGTTGTAAGTGATATGTTGTCCTTCACCTTGTAAGTATCTGTTTCCAGAATCTGCCATGAACGTAAGACCAGAGTTTAATGCATCTGTTTTCAAAGCTTGTTGGAATACATCGAATCCAGCTTCATTAGTATACATTTTTACACTTCTGTCTTTTACATCCACTCTTCTGTAGAAAAGATCTCCAAATACTGAACGGATTAAGTTAGCAGAGAATTCACCTCTGTTATATTGTACCAAGTTTCCATTGTTACGCATTCTGTGGTAAACACCAGCAGAAGTTCTTTTCAATTCTTGTTTAGAACCATTAGTTTTAACTGTACCTGGTTTAGCCCAGATCATACGTTTAACTTTTAATTCTAACATTGATTTACGCATCCAGAACTCAATGAATGGCTCCCATTTAACATCATTACGAGTTAAAGGTAATTGGTTACGTCTTTGTGGAGCATAAACTAAAATGTCTAATGCTTTACCAGAAGCATCTCTCATCATTTTATCATCAGCCCATTCAGTGATTTTGTGCTCATATCCATATGCAGAACCTAATGATTCAAACATAGTGATTTGCTCACCTAATCTAGGAAGACCTAATAAGTCTTGATCAAACTCACCAATAGCAGCATCAACTAATTCTAATTCAACACCATATTGTAAGAATGTAGGGTTTACAAAGTCAACTGTTGGATTGTCAGTTACTAATGTAAATGAATACAAGTAACCCATGTTCCATGGTTGTGGATCTTTGATCACGTAGAAACGTGGACCATACTGACGTGTACCTACAGATACAATTGCATTTTTAGAGAACTCATTAGTATCTAATACTAAGTTGAATTCTTGACCATCAATACCTGTTTTACCAGCATCAATTAAATCTTGTGTAGTTGCAGGAATGTCAATAATTTTTGGGAATTTGTAAGGAACTGCTACTTGCCATTTCCATGCATCACTATTATTATCGATGTAATAAGGTGTGCTTTTGTTGATCATGTCCAAGAAGTCATTACTGTACAATGAGCTCTGAGTATATAAAGAGATTATCTTTTTATCATAATCAGCTGGCTCTGTGGAGTGAAAACTCTCTAAGTGATTCGAGTCTGTAAGTTTCCCTACTGCACGTTTGTCCATAGACGCAACACGAGCATAAGTAAAACCTGTTAACCCAGGGATTGTTTGAATTGCCATTTGTTATTCGTTTTTGTTAATTATTAATTATTTTTTGTTATAAAAACCATGATTTTGAATTAGCTCCACCAACACTGGATGATCCAGTTGATTTAACTTTAGTCACTTGTCTTGCAACTTCTCCAAACAGTTCGTTAGATTTCTTTGTAACACCTGTTCTTTGTATAGTTGATAATGTAGGATCTTTTTCCAACATCTTCATAAGAAGACCCAATTTAACTTTCATTGCATGGTTTTCTGGTTTTTTCATATCCAAGATAGCACGATCAAAGTCTGTTAGTGTTTCTCCTGTTGGAGTTTTCCACTTGTCAACTAATAAGAAGTCTTGTAGTTCTGTTGCTAATTTTGGATTGATAGGAATACCATCAAACTCTTTTGATTTAACTTTGTCATTAAGAATATCTTGGACATTCTTAATATATTGATTTCTGATTTGAGCTTTTTGTTGTAACTCAGCTTCAGATTTTTGTTCTAATTGATTTAACTTAGCTGCTTCTTTTTTAACCAACACCTTGTGATGTTTAGCTGCTACGCTTTCAAGATCTCCATAGTTTTTAAGTCTTTCAACTTCTGTATCTACATCTTCAGGATCAAATCCTTGATCAGTTAAAGCTTGTCTTATAACTTTGGTTTGATTGTCTTCATTAGAAAGATCCATCTCAGCAAAATTTACCACTTGATTATAAACACCAAAGTAATCTTTTGGATTAACTCCTTTCACAAATATGGCATCAAAAGCTTCTTGATAGTCTTCTCCAAATTGTCCTATAAAGTTTTGTACTATTTCACTAGCACCTTTTTTCTTTTCTTCATTAAATCTTTCTAAGAACTCTTCTGCAGTGTTTACTGTTTCTGGTTCTTCATCATCAGATGTAAATACTCCTAATTTATAAAGATCGTTTGCAAGAGCAGTGAATTGTGTACCTTGTGGAGTGTCATCATCATCATCAGCAAGTGCATCAGCTGGTGCTTTTGCTTTTGCTGCTGGAGCAGGTGTATCATTATCATCTTCAGTGTCATCATCATCACTTAAGAAATCAGCAATCATTGATTGTCCATCTAATTTCTCTTCATCTGTTTTACCATCAACGCTTTTAGGAGGAACAATGTCTTTACCTTTCTTCACTGCTGGAGCTTCTGGAGCTTCAGGTGAATCTGCGTCTTTTATAATAGGTGTAACATCATCTGGATTTGATGTTGATGTTTCAGGGGAAAACAAGTCATTTAATAGTTCTTGATTACCCATTCCCATTTCCATAGTACCTTGGATACTAAAGTTATCTAAATTATCAGCCATATGTAGTTGTATTTATGTTTGGTTTTATTTATGTAAAAGTATAATAAGGGTTTTTAATATCAAAGAGTTATATATCAATATGATCCAATTTTCTAGATAATATAGCATTAACATGTTTTACCCTTATGTGTAGAGGAACTTTTTTTAACTTTTTTTGTTATTACGTCCCTTAGCATTCTCTTTTGCAACAGCAAGATCGTTCTGCATATTCTCTCTAGCTACCTGTAATTTCTCTTTTTCTATAGACATTTTGTCAGAAGCTTGTTTATTTTTAGATGCTATATCAGCCATTTTAGATTCATAATCTTTAGCAGCTTTATTTTGATCTTGAGTTAATCTACTCATCTCTAGTACATCAGGAACAGCATTAGCATTAGTATCTTCTGATTCAACCTTACCAAATCCTGTAGCTTGTATGATTGCAATCTTTTCTTTAGATTGTCTATCAAGTTCTTTTTGATAATCATCATGAGCTTGATCAGCTTGCTTCATTTGAATAGCTTGTTGCAGTTGAGCTTGAGATTGTTCTTGTTGTTGTTGCAATTGTTGTTGTTGCAACTGGTTAGCTTGTTCTTGTTGAGCAATCTGTCTATCTCTAAGATCTTTAAATGTTTTCTTAAGATCTCTTTGTGATTTACTGCTGTATAATTCTACTACATCATAAAGTGTGCCACCATTTTGAATAATAGCTTGAGAAAGTTGTCTAAGTTCATTAAACATTTGAGTATCCTCTGGTCTATTAGTTAAGAATACTTTTAAGTCTCTGAATTTAAGATCTGATCCATTCACTTGTACAAATGCAGATTCTCCTTCTCCTGTAATATATGATAGTGTACTTTGAGGTTTTGAACTCTCTACATATAATGCAGCATCTATAATAGCTTGGTACAATTGTCCCATAACATATTCATGTGCCACGAATAGAGGCTCTGTCTGAGAATAACTTTGTTGTATAGCAGTGTTAGTTCCTGTAGCACTTTCTGATGCTGATACAGATCCCATACGTTGTCTAGACATACCTATAAGTTCCCAACATTCAGCTTTAAGTTGTTGAGCTAATGTATATCTTGCTTGTATCTCTTGTGTACGTGTAAGATCAAGAGCTGTAAATTGATTGAATGAGCTAGGAGCTTTTAAGTTCTCTGGACTGTCATCAATAAACACCACACCTCTATTACGTGCTTCCATTTCCCACATGTCAAGAGCATCTTGTGCATCTCCATCTTTAGGAATAGGAATATGTCTAATTGACATAAGTTGAACCTTACCAACTTCTTTTTCTAGAAGTTTGTACAATTGGTTCATACATACATTGTAAAGGACTTGGAAAGGTTTCATAAGATCTACTAAAGATTTAGCCTCTGTATTCTTCACCTCATATGTTGTACCTATAATAGGACAATAGTTTAATAGTTTGAATGGTTTAATGTGATAGATATCTGGACCAATTTTAGTTCCTTGATACCACTCATTAATCCATCCCCATTCTAATGATTGTTGTGTAGGTATAGTTCCTGATTTGTAATTCTCATCAACAAGCATTGATTGCTCATTACCCATCTCATCTATATAAATCAATTTACCTATCTTTCTTTTAGAGATCCAATATGATCTAACAACAACATACTTATAACCAAATGAACTTACATTGTTTGTAAGCCCTAAGAAGTCTTTAAGTCCATCATTGTTCTCTTTCATCTCTGATTCAATAATCATTCTTGTCTGTAACACTAATGGGTCAAAGGTATCATACATCACAGAGTCTTGTCCAGGAATAGCATCTGGATTACCAAGATTTGATTCTCTTACATTAATTAGTCCATAGTCTTGTAATGATGAACGTAAGTGATCAATCTCTTCTTTTGTAAGATCTGGTATGCTTTCAATGATCTCTGAAAGCTCCATAACTTGTACTGTCCCAGCAGCATAAGCACCCTGAGCTCTCCCTGTGGGATCAGATATAAACTTTCTATCAGGAGTAGTAAGAAACCAAGTGTTCTTTGGATTAGCCACTTCAATGTTAAATCCAGTTTTTGAATTGTCTTCATATATATGGTAAAATTCTCTAGCAGAGATTAACATATCTCTGAAAGCATCTTCTGATTTTTCTTTTAAATTAAACTCAGCTTTTTGACAAGTAAGTACATGGTTAGCCCATTTCTCAGCAACAGATGTATAACTATCTAATTCATCCTTAACTTGTTCCATTGTCATTTGCTCTAACTGCTCATCTGGAATTTCAACTCCTTGTATAGCAGCTTTTTCTAGAATCTGTTGTTTAGCTTGATTAATTACGTATTCTTGTAACGTATCTGTTTTAAACTGAAGCTCTTCTGCTTTACTGTCATCATCAAAAGCTTTCACTCTAAATGTATCAGGACGTTTAGAAATCTCTCCTACTAACTCATTAACAGGAGTGGTAATGATTGAATACATCTTTACATAAGCAGGAAGTTCTAAATCAGATGTCAATACATCTGTAAAGCTCCTCACCTCTGGTTCCTGATAGAAATCCTCCATACGTAAGATTCCTTTCATAAGATCATAATTCTTAACAAATGTATCTCTATTCTTTACATACTCAGCATATGCTTTGTTGGAGAAATAATCCATTGTGTTCTTAATCCAACTTTCATCTTGCTTTTCCTTTTCTGTCTTGAACTGATCAGGGAATATATTCAGATAAGCGTATCTGATAGTTGCATCTTTTGTATATCTAATTATTGCCATTATCTAAACAATTTATTTTTTGGTGTGTTAAACATTGTTCTGCTTTCTGTAAAAAGCTTATTCTTTTTGTTCTTAGTGAACATTGATTTGATTCTTGTATCTTCCTCTCCACCTATTTTTCCCATTATGGGATCTAGCTTCATAGCTAATGCTATAGCAAGCTCTGCAGCAATGATTCTATCAAAGTTACCTTGTTCATTATATTGTATCATCTCTTCTAACAATACAGGATCAAATATCTTTGACATTCCTTTTATCTCTGATATGATGTTACCATCTTCATCTTTCTCTATGTGTATAGCTTCTTCTGTATATTTCTTAAGACATCCATGTAAGAAGTCTCTAATTTTCTCTGATGAACGATGTATTCCATAATCCCTTCGCACTGTTGTGTTTGGAACTATTTCTTTTAACCAATCTGGTTGTCTTTCTAGATAATGGGCATCTCCTTTAGCTATCATGTAGTCTATAAAAGATATTTCATCATTCTCACATAGAGCTCTAGCATTGTAATACTTGATGAGGTAACGAGCTTGTTCTTCCCAAGTTTCTTTCTTATCTGGTCTAGCACAATAACTGGCCACAAACATATCTTGATACTTTTCTCCTGATATAGAATGCATACGTTTATATATGTATACAGATCCTAATGAACTTGAATAGGCAGACTTCCCTTGTCTATAAGGGTCAATCCCTGCAACATAAAGTCCATATGGAGGAGCTTCAATTGGAAACTCATATATAACTACAGGAGCATCCTTCATATCTGTATTCTTTAATGGAAAATTTGATATAGGAAGCTTATCTGTAAACTCATGTTTCACACCATTTCCATCATCATATAAAAATACAGGTGTACCTGTTCTTTCTTGATTTAATAGTCTGGCTTTCTGACGTTTAGCTGATTCAATATCAAATATATTGGTATCCTCATTTAAGAATATATCATCCACTTCTTGTGGATAGTACATCTTTTCTTTCAGATAGGCCATTCTATCTCCAGCTTTTTTAAGTTTCTCTAAATTGGAGTTGGTAATTTCTGTAGCTTTATCTTCATTAGACACCATCATCTTTACTTGATACAAAGAACTACCAGCTGGTTTATCTAAGAATGCACCAAGAGAAGATTCTTCCTTGGCTTCCATTCTATATTTATGTGAGATGAAAAGACCATGTACTCTCTTATCATCCTTTGCATTATTGTATTCTAGGAAGTTGAAGTTCTCAACATCGAACATTAAGCTCTTTGCATCCATGAACATCTTCATATCTCCACCTGTTCCTGTTAGAATAGGTGAACATCCCCAACCAAATGGTGTTGTGAAACCTGGTATAGCAGCTTGAAGACCACGTAAGAATGATCCCTTACCTATCTCATCAATAATAAGTCTACGAGGTTTGGTACCTGCAATAGCTTCTTCATTGTTACCACCATCTAAGTTTCTTATAAGAATCTGAGAGAAGGGTATTCTCTCTCCTGCTTTAGTCTTAATTCCTAGGGTAACTTGGTTCTTCCAGTTATCCTCTACCCTCTGCCATCTCCAGGCTTTAGGTAAGAAGTTTAAGCCTTTGTCAATCTTATCTGTAATCAGCTTTATATCGGGAGCATTTAGTCCTGCAATAATGTTCTGACTATTCTCATCAAACGTTGCTCCTTGACCAATGTAAGAAGCCTCAATAACAGACTTAGCAAAACGTCTAATACCTAGTATAACTAGGCCTTTCTTCTCCTTATGAGCTCTATCTATTTCGTTTGTTACTAACCATTCATTATCTCTAAGTAATGGGTTAGCATATTTCTGGTTGATACGTCCATATTCATCTATAATATCAACCTCTGTATGCCATATGTTTAAATGCCAATATAGAAATGGATTAATGTATTGTCCATCCATCATAGCACCATTCATACAAAGTTCCTTGTGGAAATTGAAGAATGATTTGTATTCACTAGATGTTTCATCTGGAATACGTCCTTGATTGATAAACCAATCCTTATATTCTATAGTATGTAGTTTCATTTTATCCTCTACCTTTTAAGAATTCTTCTGCCATAGAACCAAGTTCTTGGCCACCTCTAGTTTCTATCTTCTTAGCTTCTTCTTTCTCACGTAGTTTGTCAACTTGCTCTAATAGAGCTAGGTAGTTTTTCATTGTTTCTTGAACAAACTTCCCCTGTGCTTCAATAGATGCAATAACCATAGGCATTGCTCCACCAGCTTTAGTTTCTTTCCATTTGATTCTATCCTCTAATGTATGTAAGGGGTTAGCATCAACATAAGCTTTCCAACTTTCCAATTGAGCTTCTGCCCAATCAAGTTCTGTATTAATGAATGTGTTTCTTTTTACTGCCATTATGTAGTTTGTTAATTTATTCCTCCTCTTCTTCGAACAATGTTCTCTCCAAATTCATGCCATCTTTTATAATGGCTTCTATTTCTTCTTCATCTATGTGATCAAGATCCATATTCAATGCTAGTTCATATTTCTCTAAAGCAAATAGGAATTCTTTATCTGTCACGCCCCAAACATCATCATAACCATCTAATGCTGTAGAAATATGTCTTCCTATATTATATGTTGGATGAGCTTTACGTAGTCTCTCTAACATTTGTAGGATTTGTCGATAATAGTTTGGTTTTTTCATAATCTATTATATTAAATCTTGGATGTCTTCATCAGAAAAAGGACGTGTTGATACATCTTCATTATTATCTTCTGAATAATTTATTCTTATTACTTGACCTAAATATTGTACGTCATCATCCTCCTCTTCCTCTTCTTCAGATAAATACTCAGGCTTCACTGTAATTTTTACACTATCTTTTGGTGTATCTCCTTCATTATTTTCATCACCTGCTAAATCAATGAAATCAGCTCCATTCTCAAATAGGTCTGTAAGTATTTCTATGAATAGCCCTAATGGTATTTTACGTAGCATCATTTTCTTTAGGTATTTGTTGTGCTGTCCATTTCTTTAAAGGACATTCACATGATAAACATTTTGTTTTAGCAGACAATGTACATCCACATTCTGTGCAATGTGCATCTATTCTCATTGTCTTGTAATCTTTTTTATTTGAAGAATGTTCTTCACATGCTTGACATATAGCAAGTCTTTCATTACTTATATGTTCTATAAAAGCTTTTGTTCTTTCCTCAGGAAGAAGATGATTCTTCCATCCCTCTATTATTTGTCCCAGGCTCATTTATTTTTGGTTTTAATGATTTAATACTAGATTCAATAATCTTCATTTTTAGTTCTAGAGCATTTCTTTTTACATCAGTCATATCCTCTAACATCATCTTCTGATATGTACTCTTAATACCTAAGAACTTATTGTATTGTGCAAGTGCTTTCTTATCGTTGAAATAAAACTTCCCAAAACCAGAAATCTCTACACTCTTATACATGTTCACTGCATCATTAGCAGAATCAAATTGATGTGTAACAACAGAATCAATTATCTTCTCAGACACCACCATACTAATTGCCATCTTCTTGATGATCCACTCCTTCATTGACATTGATTGTGGCTTCTTCATGTATTAGTTTTATATTTAACATAAGATCTTTCTTGAAATCTATGATGATTTTTGGGTTCACCTTCACCTTACCACTTTCCTTTATGAATATACCCACCTTCTTTAGTTTGGAAATGATGTTATTGATTGTAGGAGATGTACTGTTGTATGTTTTGCAGAACTCCTCCCTTACATTAGCATATGTAATGTTACCCTTTATTGCTGTAAAAGCTATGAGTTGTATTTCTCTCTCTGTGAGATGAAGATTGTTTATCGTGAATAGTATGCTATAATACTTTTCAGCTAATTGTATATCTGTATCAACAACCTTCTTAAGACTTTGTACTATCATATCAAAATTTAGTTTTAATACTGACAAAGATATATAATAAAAAAATATAATCAACACATAATATACAAATATTTTTTTCTATGCTATATTATGAATACTTATTTATAGACCTATAAAGACAACAAATGTTCTTATATAGACAAACCCACCCACCCACCAAAGGTATAATATAATTCTTATATCAACCAAATTTTTTTTAAAATTTTTTTTCCCAAATCATAAAACCTATTGTATGTGTGGTAATTACGTCCACTCCATACCAATACCCCCTATACAAATTGAGTGGTTGG
This sequence comes from Chloridella minuta, assembly GCA_032273045.1. Lineage (NCBI taxonomy): Eukaryota > Xanthophyceae > Mischococcales > Pleurochloridaceae > Chloridella > Chloridella minuta. The sequence continues at coordinate 7,185 of JAUKPQ010049128.1, read as the reverse complement.
GGGTAGTCCCCACACTTGTTGTCTACACAACTAAAATGTAGAAACCTTGTGCATAAAGATTAAATTCGGTAGCATAGCAAGACCTGATAGCAGACATGTGAGTCAGTGAGTTTTATGCAACACAAGGTTTTATTTTATTGTGTGATAAGTTAATCATCAAATAGGTGCAGACGAAACTCTAATGTAGTAGTCTAATACCCTTATTGGTATCACATAATATAATATTGATTACTCACAGCAATGTGGTAATTCTCTTCTTAGCAAAGAGATATACTGTAAGCTATCACGCAAGATAGTGAGAACTGTAATCAATATTCTTTCTCTCGAGTCCTGCTCTCGAGTCCTGGGTTCCATTCTAAAACCCTTTCTACAATTTGATTATTAATCCTTAAACAATATACTTATGAAAGTATCAGCTGTCCTTCTCGATAGAGAAACAAAAGAAATAAAGATTTATTTCGAACACACGAACCATTGCGTTCGTGCACCATTCACTTGGCAAAACATTGCACTCTATGAATACTTTAATAATATTGTAAGAGACAGAATAGAAATGGAAATAGCAGACTATTCTGCAATCATTCCACAATCAGACATTGAAGATTTGTTAGCACCACTGTAATAGGTGCTAACATTTCAACTAAATAAAATGGAGCAACGGAAAAGTCTCCATTTCAAAACCCTTTCCACAATCTGAGCGTAGTGCTCAAAAAACACAATTAAACAATTAATAAAAACAAAAGAAAATGAAAAGTTTAAAAGTAACAAGAGGTGCATTTAGTGCAAAAGGTAATTTAATGTTAATTGACAAAAACAGAACAGCTTACTTCTGTCCTAAAAGCATTGTAACAGAAAAAGGTTGGAGTAAAATAGAGGACGTAACATTTCCTCTTTACATTAATGTAGGTACATTCACTTACAACAATCTTGACGATAATGGTAATCCATTATTGAATGCTGACGGTACTAATAGTACATTCACAAGAGAAGACGTAATAGACGTGTTCACAAGTGCACAAGCTTTAGCTGATGATTATGCTGATGATTTCTCATTAGAGATATTAAAGAAGCAAGCTGTAAAATCTACTGCAAGTAGTGCAGGATTAACAGAATCTAATGTTAATGCTTTATTAGAGCTTGCAATCTAATAATAACTAATAAGCCTGTTCTTAATTGAGCAGGCTTTATTATTATATATAGGGTGGGGTTTTATAAAATAGGGTTTGGGTGATTAACATTGCATCACATTCTTACAAAAACAGTAGTTTATAAAACTTTTTACGAGGGAGAAATAAACTTTTTATGCATAATATTGATGTTTTAGATGTATACTCTTACATAAACTGTTAATGTTATTCCTACAAACTATATTTTAATAGGAGTGTGAATGTGTTAGCGTGTACACCTATACACTATAAAAGGTCCTTAAACACAATGTACAAACATCAAACAATAACCAAATATATATAGCATTATGACAACAATAGCTGAACAAATAACAAACAACACTAATAGTTTTGCATTAGACTTATTACATAATAAACTAGAACTATTAGAAGAACAGTTTAATAATAGTCTTATATCATATATGGATTATTCTTCTTCTAAAGATGATATTCTTTGTGATATACATTCTATTCTTTCTGAGTACTTATGTCCAATTGATTTATACATATAACATAAAAGAATAGAGACTTGCAGGTTCCTTGTAGAACAAAGCAGATAGTTCAAACAATTAACAGAACACTATTCTTTTTTAATACATAACAAATTATGACAACAATAAACATTAACATAACACAAGTGTTTATATATACATTAGTATTTAGTATACTATGGAGAATTATATATTTCTATATTACATTTGATGAATCTCAACGTGAGAAAAGAACATATAGGAAAGCTTATATATTTCTTTCTTGTGTTTGGTCTATTCTTATAATAGTAATATTCTATTTATTATATCATTTAGTATATGATATATTCTCTAATGTACATTTTACATTTACATTCTAAATATTCTCTCATAGTATGGACATATTTTTTTCCTACTAACACATCTAGCGGACTATGAGAGATTATTATAACAAATCATTTACAGTCCTAGAACAGTAGGATGTAGCATATATACACCTTCAAACTCGTTTTGCATAACACTTATGAATAACTACAAATGATTTATAACATAATTACATATGGATTTAGAAATATATAAAGATGAAAGGAACACTGGTAGATATCATCACAAAATGCCATATAACACTGGTGGTTCAATTACAAAACGTAATGTGTTAAAAGAAATATCAAAATATATACAACAACATAATGATCTTGGATGTATGAACTATATAACTGAAGAATACAATATAGTTGCACATTTATGTCCTTATACAACATATGTATATGAAGATTTATATTAACTCCTTAATAAACAAACAAAACATGGTACATTTAATTAAAAACGAGTATGGTAAGACAATAGGTTGGGAATTAAAACCTATTACACCAGAAGAGCAACAAATAGTTGCTGAAATAAGAGATCTTCAATTCTTTGGATTTGATGATACATATCCAGAATATAATGGATTAAAACTTATCAATCCTGAATTAGGTAAACGTTCTGATAACGTTGAATCTATCAGTTGGTTAATGCGTAAACATCAAACTCCTTAAATAACAAACAAAATGAAACATTTTAAAACTTCCTATGCTATTGTAGCATTATTGGTCTTGGTCTTATTGACTGAGAGTTGTGCATCTAAATGTACACGAACAAAAAGATATTGGTCTAATCATAGATGTGTATAAATCATGAGAGTAGAACAAATAGAACAGCGTATTCAAGAAATCAGAACAGAGATATATTCTCTTGATGGTATGAAAGATTCTTATGATGATGTAAATCCACATTGTATAGAAGATCAAATTGATTTATTAATCCAAGAAAGAAATTCTCTAATAGAATTGTTAGAGAGTTCTTTTGATAACCTTATTGGCTTATGATATTAACATATGTATTTCTTTCCTACATGATAATGTTAGGAATGATGATTGAAACTTACGAAGGTAAGTCTATACCAACAGAAGCATTCTTTATGTTTGCTTTTAGTCCATTTGTTTTACCAGTTCTTATTGGTATGATGATAGTAGAAAACCAAACAAAACAATAACATTATTATGAAAAAGACAGAAGAACAACCAATTGAAGAGACACTTGCATTGCTTACAGAGCTTGTAGAAAGTCAACAAAGAGCATTAGATATGGCAAATGATCTATTATCATTAAAGAGTAAACTTGTTGAGTTATCTGAAAAAGAAGTGGAGATATACAAACGTCAAAACAAATCTCTTGAAAGAATAGCTATAGGTGTTAGTGTATTACTTGCTATTTCATCGTTTATTCACATTATTAGATGAGACGTAGAATAAGTAAAGGCACATTAGTAGGTTCAACTAATCCTCTTAGAAGAATAGTTTCTAGGAGGTTGATAGTTGAGGTGTTATACAATTTCAGACATGGGATTGTGAAAGAAACAACAATTGATATTAGAACATCAATAGAACAATAAATATTTTGGTTAATGTTTGTTTTGTTAATCCCTGTAGATTATATTTGCAGGGATTTTGTATGATCACTGGGGACTAAATCGCCACAAAGTAGTTTAAATAGTCAATGTATGTGCTGCGTATCATTGAACTTACCTATATTATACATAAATGTATATTATATTATACAAAAACAATAAAAAGCATGCAAAATGTACATTATAATGTACAAAATTGGGGGTGACTGGTTTTGACAGGTTACCAATAATTAATGCAATCAGCCAGAGAGATAACTGTAAACTAAGGTGAATATAATAAATGGCAAAAACACAATCAGTGTAGTATCTCAAGGAGACAACGCACAAATCGAAGCTAACATGAACACAGTATTCTCTTTATTAGGAGAAGAAGTCCTTGTAGCAGCCTAAATTACCTAGATTTCTCTATTAGATTAAATAGAGTGGTGGAAACGTTGAGCTGAGCTTGACCCCATAAGCTGTATAAATTGTATTAATGAACGTAGTTTGGACAAGGGTTCGACTCCCTTCACCTCCACTGAGCCTCTGTAATAAGAGGCTTTTTATTTTGTATTAATCCTTAATAACAATAGAAATGAAAACAATCACATTAAAGCCAACAGAGTTTTGGCATTTCAGAGAATTAGCATTTGCAATGTGTATTGCATTTGCATGTACAATGGCACAAGGTGTGTATATTGTAACAGCCAATATAGACCAACTAGAACAGTTGGGTTATTAAGGAGGGGAATTGAAGGGCTCTACTACAGAGCCCTTATTCTTTTAGTATTAATAACATGTTAGCGACATGAATGTCGGGGACATAATTATAAATAAATCACATTATATTATGATTTATATCACTCTAGTCAGTTTAAAACTCACAATACAACTATGAAATCACATTATATTATGAAAACAACATGAGCTTATTAGCAGAAACAGAAAGAGTGTTACTAAAAAAAGACACAGGTATTGTTTCCTTTATAAATAAAGAAGGAAACTCAACACACGTATTATACATTCAGAAACCACATTTAATAAAAGATAAAGATTTTAGAGAAATAATGGAATCAATAGAAATCAAATTTAAAAAGAAATAACAAGATGAAAAAAGTAATTTTAATTTTAGCAGTGGCAATGATGTCACTAAGTTGTTCAACAGGAGAAGAGAGTGCTCCAAATCCAGACCTTACAGATTGCAATTGTGGTGTAGCAGTTGAAGTGGTATATTTCAATGTATTAAACACACCAATTACCAAAATGAAAATGAAGAAAAACTGTACAGGTGAGATAAAGGTAATTGATTTACCTGGACATCAGGGAGCAGTTGGTGATATTAAATGTAACTATTAAAGATATGACAGCAGTAGAGTTTTTATACGAAAGATTGGAAAGAATGATTCCAAGAACAGCATTGTACAATATGGACAAAGAAGATTATTTTGATAAAGCCAAAGGAATGGAAAAGCAACAACAAGATGATTTTGCTATTGAATTTGTAGAATGGGTACTTAACAGTAATTTAATTCTAAATAGAATTACAGTAAAGGAATTATTAGAACAATTTAAAAACAAATAAAATTATGAAACAAGATTTTACAACTCAAGAACACAAAGACAACTTAATTAGATTAGGAGTTAATGATTATAATGATTTATTGGGACAATCTGTATATTATTCAAGAGAAGTATATGGTGTTCATAAAGTAATCAAATGGGATGATGAAAGTGGAGAATATCTTTTAGATTTAGATGGTTCAAAATTTTATAGCAATCCTTTTAGAATTTTTTTAATTTAAAAACAAATAAGATTATGGAAAAGACCACAATAAATATACCAATATACTGTTGTAAGTTAACTATCATATTGGATAAGGACTTGTCTTATGTTGAAAAAAAATATAAGACAAAGTCTCTATCTGATTTTGGAGCAGTTACATTAAAAGACGAAAGTAAGTATAGACATTATATCATAGGGTTTACAGACGCAACTCATCTAAGTAATATAGCACACGAAATAGTTCATTTAAAGAACCAAATATACCTAGACTGTGCAATGGAAGTAGATAGATATAACGATGAACCTGAAGCATATTTAACAGGTTGGTTATTTGACCAAATTAATAACTTTTTAAACAAATAAGATGAAATATAATAAACAAGAAACACTTGAAGAAGTTGCTACAAAAGAAGGTTTATTTAGAGCATCACAACATAATTTTAATCAAGCAGAAGCAGGTTATAATGCAAAATGGTTTAAAAGAGGTGCTTTATTTGGTGCTAAATGGCAACAAGAACAAGACAAGAAATTGTATAGTGAGAGTGATATGAATGAGTTTGCAATGTATGTTTTAAAACATAATGTAATAACTCCAAAAGAATGGTTTAACAAACTTAAAAACAAATAAGATATGAAACAAACAGCAGTAGAATGGTTAATGGAAGAAATGAGTAAAACGGTTGCAAATAAAACATCGTTTTAATGTGTTTTATTTGTTGTTATAAACAGTACGGATTAAAAACTAAAAATTAAATATATGTGGAAAAATGTAAAAAATGAACTTCCGACAAACACTTTTGAGTGTATAGTGAAGATGTGGAATCAATTTAATGACACTTGGGTAACAGGTATTGGAATATACGATATACCTACTGAAAAGTGGGAAATACAACGTGAACAATATGAAGTTCATTTTTGGTTTGAAACACCAGAGTTTGATGAACACGGAATTTAGTATTGTTTATAACGGATTGGGGCTTTAAGAAGTTGGGGTTTCAAGGCTCAAATGTTCGTTAAAGCACTACTGTTGATTAGAATTACAAAAGTTGGGGTTAAGCACTTCCGCCCCAATTTCTTAAAACCCTTGTTATGCCCTCGTTGCGGTTTTCAAGGCAGGAAGTCAAAATTTAAAATAGTCAAAATGAAAAGTATATTAAAAGTAAGAATATTAGGGATTGATTACTACACAATGAAACAAGTTTCAATTAATAAAACAATTGAATGCGAAGACTTTAATTTTATTGATAAGGTAATTCCACCTATAAAAATAAATAATGGGAAGTATGAATTGCCTGAAACTATTGTTACTGCAAAACAACAAGCAGACGAATGGTTGTCAAACCAAAGCGAATTACTGACTAGTATTATTTATGATAATAAACAAGAATTGAAGTGTATAATGAATTGGGAAATACTTTCAATTGAAAATATTGGATTAGATAATTTAAAATCAGTTGCATTATCACCTATTGCTAAAAAAGCAAAAATATCCGAAATTGAAAAAATAGGAATAATTTTTACAGCACTACAAAAAGACAATGTAGAATTTACAGAAGATTTTAAAAACAATTTTCTACACACCTACCAGGAAATGAAAGATGTATTAGGTGGGATTAGTATTGATAAAAAGATACTAATTGTTTTAAGAGCATTAGGAATTGGATTAATGTCAGCTACTAATGCTTATGATAGAATACTTGACCTATATAAGTCATTTGATACAAAAGATGTTTCAATGATAGGTGATGGTAGCAATGGGGCATAACGTTTTGCTAGTAGGCGATGGTTGGGGTAAATATACCTAAACTTTCGGTCTAGCTAAAATACAACAAGTACAAA
>JAUKPQ010049019.1:0-29422 GCA_032273045.1 Chloridella minuta | reverse complement strand
TATACCTAACCCTAACCCTAAACCAAACCACAACCCTAACCCTAGGTCACAACCCTAATCGTAACCCTAATCACACTCATGTAAGCAAAAAATGCCATACGCACTGCGGCATGTGAAGGGATGTAGTAGATACTATGTATTTGATAGGGAAACGGGTGAGCGCGTTACTAAGCGTGATGTGTCTTATAGGAATGCCCTAAGCCAGGTGCGCGCACTTCACGCAGCCGAGCGCGCCAAATCTCGGTTACACTCTCTTGTTGCATTTGTAGCCACCCTACGCCTGCGGCTCCGCGGCCTCCTCCGTGACTAGCGGCTCTACATCCTTGCGCTTGCTACCAAACTTCCCCTTGACTGCAATGTACCCCTTCGCGTGAAGAAACTTCAATGCGAGCTTACCAGCGTTGTGCTTGCGGATAGACACGATCCGCCCCGCCGCGTTCTTCATTAGCTGATCCTTTGTCAGTCGACCCGACGTGTGGTGTGCATTGCCATGAAACACCTCTGCGCGAGACCCTACTGTCTTCATTTGTAGCGCGAGTAAGCACGCGTGGTTACACACGGGGTGTTTGCTGCTTATTTACAGACCAGAGCCACGGTGGCGCTTCATGCCGCTACCAGACGGGACAAGGTTCATGGCCGCGTCCGCGGCGTCCGCCGCCATGCCGCCATAGTGACCGCCATACGTGCGAGCCATGCCCGTGAGGTCATTATCCTGGGCGAACTTCTTGGCGGCGCGCGCGGCCGTCAGGCCCCGGTGAACAAGGTTGGACGCGCCACTAAAGAAGTTGCCACGACCAACCATGCGGTTGAGGTGCGTCTTGCTGAGACCCGTCTCCGGCGTTGCAGCCTCAACGTCCGCGCTGTTGAGGATTGTCTTGCGGATTGCCGACTGGCCACGCACCGTCTCAAAGAAGCCCGTGTTGATTGCCACGAGCGTGATCGTGTACTGGTTGCAGTAGTCAAAAAAGCCGAAGCGGTTGTCGGGGGTCACGTTGACCTGGATGGAGTAGTTGCCAAGGCAGCCCGGCGCAAGGCCAGGGCTCAGCGTGATGTCGTGGCCCATGCGCAGCAAGATGGGACCACCGGACAGCTGCGTCACCGGCGCCTGTCCGAAATAAATAGGAGGAGAAGCATTAGACGGGGAGATGCGCGCAATGGATGGCAGCTCGCCCTCCGTGTAGCCGCGCCACTGGTGCCAATCGTACGGGAGACCAGCCGCGACGGCAGACTCGTAGAGGTTAAACTGCTGGAACCCCGAGCAGAGGTTGCTAAAGTTATCAAACGTGACTGTCACGTTCTTGATTGGCACATACGTATCCAGGGACGAAGGACCGCGCGTAGCCGGCTTGAGGTAAACCATGATCATGTCCGGAATAGACGTCAGAGAGATCGTCTGAGTGCCAATCGCCGTACCAGTCTGCAGGTAATTGTTGGTGTATGAAGAGACGTACCGCGGGAACTCAACATAAGGCACAGTCGACACCAGCGGCAGCGTGATGTCAGGGCCCGGTGTCAGAAAATCAACATAAAGCGTAGGGCTCACCCACGGCCCCTGAGACTGCGGCGACTGGGCCCACTCAATGTCGCTGATAATTGAGCGCACATTAGATGAGCGCAGGATGTTACCATAGCCAGCGTACTGAATATTGAGATTGTCGCCCCAAAGCGGCAGCGTAGACGTCAACACGGTTGACGTCGCCCCGTTAGGAGCCACCGTACCCATCCACATAGCCTGGGCGTTGCTAGGCTTGGTAAAATTCATCACAAACTGGAGGTTAGTCATGCCATAGAGACCCACTGTCTGAAACTCAGCTGAATCAGCCCACGAATAGGGAGAGAGGACGAGAGCCTCCACCACATTCACCTGGCCATAAACAGGCATGGTGCCCCAATACGCGTTCCACCCGGCCTGGAGGCCAATGCCACCAGCACCCGCAACAACGCCTCGGAGAAGCGCCATCCGATCCGTGCCAAACGTACCCGTCGTAGCGTTATCGCTTGCGCTGCAGATTGTGTACGTCGACCCGTATGCACCAAGCGAACCACTTGCAATGGCCGAGATAAAGCCCGAAAAGGTCGGAGAGGCGGTACCATAGCCAGGGTTAGAAGGCGCACCCGTGAAATAAAGACGAGCACCAAGCATGCAGTACGGAGGCACGTCCTGGAGAAGCTTGATAGTTGTGGAATTGATAATCTCAAATCCACCAGAAGCCGAAACGCAACCCCAACGAGTAGTGATAAAGCTAGTTGTAGAAGAACCACCAAACTTAGATTGGTTCCACAGAAGGTCACCACCCGGAAAATTAGTCGTCCACACTGGCTGACCAGAAACGAAAGGCACCACGACAGCCTTATTAGGGGAGTTAGATGCGTTCGGCCAAGGCTGTCCCTGGCCACCAATGTACCACCCCGTGCCGGTCCTTCCAGGATAGAGGCCCTGGGAAGTATTTGAGCAGTTCTCAATACCAAACGACGAAACGCTGCCCACTGCTGCAAAGGGATAGCCCACAAACGCAGTTCCAGACGTAGTGAGGGAATAGGCCACATTTGAAAGCGAGTTCGTGCACTGTGCATTTGAGAACCACGTAATCGGCCACGCGCCATTGGCAATATCGCCATAGGAATTCGTAGTTGAGTAGGACGAAAAATTGCCAGAGTTATTAGACACGTCATCGCGGCCCCATGCGTACACATCGACGTTCGTAGGCGTCGTGCGCTGCTTAAAGTTCTCAGGGGTCTGCGTGAGAACCAGCTGCTCACGGAGAGTGTCGCCGTTCGTAGTCACGGTGCAGTCGTTCAGCGTTGCGGTCATATTGATCATTGAACTCTGGAGCGGAAACTGCGTCAGGCAGATGTCCTTTGCACTGACCGCCGGGCAGTAGCCCAAAGGCAGGTAAGTATCGGCGTTAATGGCACCAGTGACCCCCGAACCAGGCTCGCCAGTCGCAGTGATACCCATAGACGCATCAACCGTCTCGTAATACGGAGGGAAGATCAGACCGAGCTCGGGAGCTGCAATGGAACCCGTCCAAGCAGTTGGCAGAGGTTTGCTCAGAGTATAAGTAAAACCAGTCGCAGTGTACCCCGTAATGTAAATGTCAGGAGGAAGCTGCGTTGCAGTCAGCGAAACGAGGCGCGTGCCGACAGGAATCGGCGCAACAACGCTAGAGACCGACGCGACAGCAACGCCGCCAACCGTATAAATCGTACCAGCAGCCACCGTGGCAATAACCATTGTTGTAATGCCCGTATCAGCTGTACCAATAGCCGTCACCGCAGCAGGCTTCTCCGTAAACCCAAGCGCCGAGTACGACTTACCACGCGGGCCGGAATAGAGGAGATTGGCGCTAAATAGAAACCCAGTGCTCAGCTGGATCTTACGATCGACAAAGACGTTCAGGGACGGCACCAGCACCTGAAAGGTCATCTGACTGGACGTCGCAGAGATGGCCTGGAACGGCGCAACGCTCACAGACAGCGCGCCCTTCTGAACCGCATACGCAGGCTCATCCTGCTGAAGGCGTGCATCATACACCGCAATCTTCTGGATCGTGCTCATCTTGACGATGTCGGGCTTAAATAGCCGCACGACTCAGGGGAAAAGGACTACGGTGGCACACAATCAGTGCAACGCAATCAGGATTACTACTTTCTGGCAAAGAGCCACCGCACGTTTACTGAACCACCATTAGAAATGCTGAGTGGCCGCAATGTCTGCGTTGCCTTCATCCGCAGAAAGACCTGATAATCAAACTCATTAAACTTCTGACCCGTCTCCATCTCAACGTAGTCAGGCGCCTGCGGCTCAAAGCAAATAGTGTTACGGAACTCCTGACCAGACTGCATGGACGTAGGCTTCACAGTAAATTCACCAAGAAGCTTGAGTGTGTTTCCGTTTGAAGTTGTGACAGATGAGTTGCCGCTATCGCTTAGAATGTAATTAGGACCCTGCTGGTCATCTTGAACAGGGACCTTACTCGTCGCAATCACAATCGTATCCACTGGGTTCCACAGAAGACCAACCGATGGGTAATCTTGAGGGAAGGTGTAGAGATACGGCTGATTGCCCGCCACGCGGCCGTAAGGAAGATAGCCACTTGTAACGGCCGTAGGCGCCTGGAGCGGCAAAACGACTGGGACAGTGAGGCCGGCGGCGCTTGCCTGAAACAAGTAACGGACGTACGACGTGGTCACGCCCGTATTTGGGTCCGTGTACGACAGGTTTAAGAGTGGCCAATTTCCGAAAAGCTGGTTAAAGTAGTCGTCCGCTTCGATAACCATTTTTTCATCGTACACCTGGAACGGGCGCCGCGCGGTTGTGTAGGCCGGCGTAGTCACGGATGCAGGTGTTCCCGTTAAACCCCACGAATCGCGGGCAATATCGTTAAGCGAGGAGTTATAGTCCTGCTCCTCGATCGTCTGCGGTGTTGATGGGTTGTCAATAAATCCAAGGTAACCATCGTCCGCATTCGCATACTGCGTGCCTCCAAATCCATAGCTATCGAGAACGGCAGTAAAGAGCTGAGTCGCCGGGCTAAACTGAATTACAGGCGCAAGCGTTCCAATCGAGGGGGTGTTCTTCGTAAGAAGAGACGACGAGACGGTCTGCATGGCACCAAGACTAGTCCAGTTGGGATCTATGCCCGGAATGCCGGTGGCAGTGGCCGTTGCGCGAAAGATGTTGTATGTGTTGGTGCTCGTAGGGTACGTGACCACATCATTCGCCAAATAAGTACGCCCGGCAACGAAAGTCCTTGAAATTGCATACCCACAATCAAACCACGAAATCGTCGCAGTTGAAGGGTTCTGATTGATATTGGCAGCCGTGGCAAGATACGCCCGGCCATTATAGACTACCGAATTTCCAACTGCATACGAATTCAGTGGCGACCACACTTCCACAGCGGCGCAGTTAGCTGCACATGCCGTTCGCAGCTGAAAAAGAAGACTCAATTCCTTCAATGCTGTAGGTGTTGCTACCTGCGTCTCAAGCTCGTCGTAAATGCAGCGCTGGAATGTCGGATTGACGCACTGATTTAGAAAATGGCTATAGGTATACAGATCAAAGTAAGTCCCCTGGTACGAATTGTAAGTACCCGTTGCCGCATTAAAGATCTCGTCAGCTGCAGGTAAAAAGGCACTTGTGTCCTCTGGGACCCAGCGGATGTTCTTATACGCGTAAATCGAGAGGACATTCCTGAATCCAAGCTGATAGGCGCGCGGTGCGGCAACAGCCGTTGCAACTGGCAGCGTAAAGACCGTGTTTGGAATGAAGCCCAGGATCTTGCAGGCCTGTAGAATGCCCGCCTTATTTGACCCATTAAGACCGGAAAAGGACGCCTCCTGGGTCAATGAAGGCAGTGTGAAATCGAGATAAATAGGCGTAGTTCCGTTATTCGTGAAGGTAAGCAGCTGGGTCATTCCAACTGCACCAGAAGACACCGACACAGTCACGGATAGACCGGCGCTTGTAAAGAGACCCGCAATGCGCGACGCCATTGCAGTTGCCGGGCAGTCATTTGAAACGCCAACAGTTGAACAGTCGAGGTAATTCACGACGCGCGCCGCTGCGCCATTGCCCGTGTAAAACGGAATCACACCATAGGTTGGCCACGTCGCGTAAGTCTGCTCAACAGACGGTCTTGCACCGGCATCGTTATCGGCACTAAAGACCGGGCCAGTCCACGTCATTGCGAGGCCAGGCTGCGCGGCCAGCTCCCACATTTGAACGCCATTCTCCGTGATCAGCTTGCTCGGCTTTGGCGTGCAGAGGGGAATGCAGTTCGACGTAACGGAGCCCCTCACAATCGAAACGTTATACTGGCTGGGATCGCCAATAAAGTTCTTCAGACGCGTGTCGCGGTACTTTGCGTAGCGGCCATGGGCACCGTTAGGAGTCTGGCCTGCGTCGTAGCTTGTGTTGCACCCAATCCCAGTGTTGTAGTGCACACTCCCATCCTTACTCGTTGTCACCTCGTTGATGCTTCGCAGAGACCCATACATGGTCGACTCAGGCCCACTTCCACGCTGCCGCTTATACATTCTGTCAAGCGTCTTTTAACTTTCGAGGTGACTTAGTTAGACGGCCGGCCAGTCTCCCAGTCTCTCTAAGTCACCTCGAAATAAAAAACTTCAACATGGACCCTCGCTTCTTTATCAATCCCTCTGCCTTCAAGGATCCCTCAAAAATCGGGGCTCCTTCTGCGATGCAAGGGGGCGCGCTGCCCTCGCGCGTCGACCCGCGTTTCTTCGTAAACCCATCCGCGTTCAAAGACGCGTCTAAGATTGGCGCGCCATCTGCAATGCAAGGCGGCGCGAAGCGGCAGCGGCGCTCCAATGCGGCTCACATTGATAAACGCTTCTTTATACACCCCACTGACTTTTCTGACCCCTCAAAGATTGGCGCGCCGGCCGCAATGATGACTGGTGGAAAACGCCCGCATGAGCTTCTTGAGGACGGCCTTACGCAGATGCAGGGCGGCGCGCGCACGACCGTCGAGGCGGGCGCGGCGGCGCTGCTTCACCCAAAAGACGCAATCGACGAGCTTAAGAGCATGTTTAATCACGTTGGTCAGATTTTCAGCTCTACGGACATTGGTGGCAACATCCGCGTTCATCTGCTACCCGCAGTTCAGATCTTGATTAAGTACCTTCCGCTGGGCGGCGCCCCTGGCTACGCCGCAGCTGTTGCGCTTGAGAGGCTGATGCCCCGCGCGGGCAAGATTATTGAGCTCATTGCAAGCATCATGGACTTCTTTACCGGGCGCAAGGACTTCTTTCAACTCCTTGGCGCCTTTAAGGACATGGTTGAAGACCTCTGGCATCAGTTTGTTGATATCATTCCGAAGGTCATGACTCTCATTGGCGATTCAGTAACTAAAGGCGTCAAAGAGGTTCAGCATGCCACAAGCGAGGCAATCGGCAGCAACGACACCGCATCGGCGTTAGCTAACATGTTTGGGGCAAACTACGAAAGTCCGACTGTTAAACGTGCGCGTCTGGATTGGGAAGCTGAAAAAAGTCGCGTAGCCGCCGCGGACGCAGCACGCGACGCAGAAAATACTCGGCGGGTGGCAGCTCAAGCCGAGGAGCATAGGAAGGCCGATGCTGATGCAAAGGAAAAGAGAAAAAAGGATGCCATTGTTGACCAAATAAAGACTCTTGGATATTCGGATGCGCAGGCAACTTCGTTTGAGGATCAAGCAAACGGAAAGCAGCTAACGGATCCTGAACTCATCACACCCAACACACTTGAGGACATGGAGCTTATCCAGCACGTTGTCAGTGGAGCTAATCCGGGTCCCAATTACAACCAGGCAGATTTCCAAACGAAGTATAACGATCTTTTTAGAAAGGCAATGGATAGCCACAAAAGCCTCGACAAACTTTGGGCTGCGGCAAAGAACCCCGCGCTGAACAAAGAGACTCGCGATAAGTACTACGAGGTCATGAAGGCCTTACCTAATGGAATGAAGTTCCTTGCCGATCACGGCGTCAAGGAGGCACAAGCTGTACAAAGAATGACAGAGCGGACACCTGAAATTCAAGCTCGCATCGACGCAATCAAAGGCCTTGTGCGTCAGGGAAGCGTGCTTGAAGATGAAGATAAGCAGTTTATGGCCGAACAGGGCGAGCCGCTTACGGGCGGCGCAATGAAGCACGGTGGCGGCAAGCGCGACCGCCCGCCGGACTTTGACTCGGCGTCGCCGCAGGAAAAGGCTGCTAAGAAGGCGGGCACGGTTGAAGAGCGGTTAAGGGAAATCTCAATGCGTCTGTTCGGAAAGAAGCCTGAGGATCTCGGCGACTTGGAACTGGAAACGCTCGACGAGACCTTCATGGACGAGGGCGACTACCAGAGCGTCCACACCAGCGACGACGACGGCATGCCTTCCGACGACGAGGAGCTTGATGTGGTCGCGAGCCACGTCATCATGAAATCAAAGGCTTCGCCGCAGCAGCGCCGCGAAGCGCTCGCGTACATGCGCGCGCTGAAACGGCGCGCTATCAAGCTCAGCAAGCTTACAGCAGCGCAGCGCGCGCATAACCGCGCCCAGGCCGCGCGCCGCGCCAAGGGCGAAGACTACGACACGGAGTGGGAGGAGCCCGATGACTAGAGTGCTAGATAAGTAAGTTCACGAGCTTTCGTCTAGCAGCCCCATCTCGCGCGCCGCCTTCTTTCGCGACGCCTCGAGCTTCTCCGCCATGACACGCTTCATGTTCTCGCGCTGCGCCGCCTTGCGCTCCGCCGCCGCCTCCTCCTCGGCCGCCGCCTCCTCCGCGGCCTCCGCCTCCTCCTCGCGCTGGCGCTTCGCATTGTGGTGCGCAGCGTCAAGCGCCTCGCGCGCGGCCTCCTCGTCCGCCAGCAGCTTCTCGAAAAGCTCCTTGCCGCTCGGCGCGGGGGGCGGCGGCGGCGCGGCGCCGTCGACGGAGAAGGCGTTGAAGGCCGTCGCCTCCGAAAGCTGGATGTGCTGCAGGCGGTCGGCGCTCCACACGCCAACGGGCGGCGGCGAGTTCGAGAAGTAGACGACGTGTGGCACCTGGAACGTCTTCAGGCGCGACTGGTACTTTGAGCTATAGATCTGGCCGTTCTTCAGCTTCTCGCCCACTGTATAAAGGTCCTTGAGCGACGCTGCCTCGACTGGCCGCGCGAGGTCGAAGATCGCGATGGGGTGGCCCGTGTACGCGAAGGCCGCGTCCATCTGGCGGCCATCAAGCTCAATGGCGCCCATCTCGCGGCAGAGGTACGTGGTCAAGCGGCTCTTGCCGGCGTTGCCCACCGGGTCCTCTACCCAGTAGATGTGCCGCGGGTGCGCCGGGCCCTTAAAGATCTTAGCCAGCGCCGCCTGCCACGGCCGCAGCTTGAACTGCTCCTCCTCGCGCACCTTCGGGATCACCACCTGCGCAAGCTGCGTGATGCCGCTTGCGTAGCGGACAAACTGGCCCGGGAACTCCTCGGCGACGCGCCGCACGCCCTCCTCGGGGCCGTGCTCGCGCAGGAGCTCGCGGATGGACTCAAAGTCCGTGCGCGCGCCGCTGTGCCCGCGCTGCGGCGCGCCCACCTGCCACGGCGCGCGCGGGATCACATCGTATTTCGCCTTCCAGCGCACGTCCGAGTTCACGCGATTGCGCATGTGCTGCTCGCGGTCCTTTAAGTACGCCGGCTCCGCCTTGAAGAGCGACGCCGTCTGGCCGCCCGGCAGCGGCGTCTCCAGCCACTTCTGGATGCGCGCCGGCGTGACTTGCTTGGTAAACTCCACGTAGCCGCGGAAGCGCACCGGGATTGACAGCGAGTTGTCGTCGCCGTTCTCCTCGTCCTGCTGCTCCTTGGCGCGCTTCTCAAAGTACGCCTGTGACACATCGTCAAGCTTTTCAAGCTGGCCGCAGCCGTAGGTCATGCACTCCGCGAGGTCAGGCGGCACTGGTGGCACCTCCCAGTCCGCCATCCACACGCGCACCTCCACGAGCCAACAGCGCGCAAGGCCGCGAGACTTGCTTTCTGCCGTGCCATGCGAGCTGGCATGCGCGCTCCCACTGAAACTGCTAAGCGAGCGCGTCTCAATTTCCTGGTAATCCGCAATGGACGACGACTCGCTCGCCTGGGCCATTCTGTGCCGATCGAATCACAGCATCAGCCCACGTTTTTCATCCGACTGAAGTAGTGGTCTCGGCAAGTCAGCCCAGGCGGTGGGCGAAACCGGCCACGCCCAACCCCGCCTACTTGTGAAGCAAGTTGAATGTGTACTCAAAGACGTTTTCATCGGGATCGTTACCACCGCCGGTCATTTTGGCCACAAAGGTCTTCAAAGGGACGTGCTTATTCAGCAGGCGCGCCGCCACCCACCGGCCGCACGTGTCCGCGTCGTCCTTTTGAAGCTTGGTGGTGTTGTGAGTCACTGGCTTATTACCTCGCGCAAGAAGGTCCTTTAGCAACGGCGTCGTCTGGTTAAAGCGCTCAAGTTCGCTTTTTGTCAACCACTTGCGATCGCCGTCAATGGCAGTGCCGTAGCTATCAAAAACCTCATAGTGATCGGGGTGGTCCAACACGGCAAGCCAGTGGCCCTCGTTCCTGTTTTCAGTTAGAAAGAGGAGAATGGCCATACCCTTGCCCTTAAACATGTCCTTAGGCGTTTTCATGCGAGCTAGGTCCGGATAGCGGTGGATTGGTACGTCGCCACCCAAAAGCTTGCGAAGGTCATCCTCTGTCAGCGCGTAACGCTCCGTGCCTGCTCCTGACCCAGCTGCCGTGCCGCCACTGCCTCCTACCATGCCAATCTCACCCTCTTCAGCGTACTTCTTCTTCAAAAAGTCCTCAAACTCCACTTCCATGTCTGGCTTTCCTGCGCCAGCAATGCTTGATAAGTTATGCGCCTCCTTGGCTGTGTAAAGAGCGGGCGCAATACCAGCCACAGACGCGTTCTTATTTGTATCGCTTCGAACGTCGGCCTTATTCGACATGAAAAAACGACCCATGTTGTACAGCGCGTCGTGCTCATTATAGACTCGCGAGTTTGCAGCCTGTTGGTTGCTTAGCTGGATTGCCGGGTTATACGACACGGCTTTCAAGACGTAGCCATCGCGAATCAGCAAGTCAATGATCGCGCCACCCAGCGAGTGGCCTCCTGCAAAGAACGTAAAGCCTGGATACTTTGCCTTTGCGGCCTTGACAGTCGGAAGGTCGTTTACGTAGCGCTTTGAATACTGAAGGCGATGGATGGCGATACTCGCATCCGCAAGCATATCCGTTGCATCCGCAGTTCCTCGCACGGCCAAAAGAACGCGCTTGGTCGCATTGTCAACGTACACCTTGATTGTGGGAGTGCTTTCTGCTAGACTAAAGGGGCCGATTTGAGGCGCTGGCGATGCGTTATACGCTTCTGTGGCCGCTTGTTTGAACTCTTCACGGCTTGGCTCTGCTGCCATCCTTAAGGACTACAATGGGCGATCAGAGCACTATTTTGGTAGGAGGTGGGGTTGGTGCCGCCTTTAGCATTGCAACCTACGTCTTTATTAAATTCATCATACCTGCATTCAATGCTGCGAATCACAAGCGCATTCGATCTGTATGCTGCGGACGGGTCTGCGTAAGCAGTTTCGATGTAGAGGAGACGACCCCGGTTGGCACAGCCGGGGTTTCGGCGCCGCCGGCCGTCACGCCCATCCGCGCAAACTTGCCCCCTGTCTAAACGTCAGCCCACGCGAGTCTATCGGACTGCCACTCAAAGTCTAAGGCACGTTGGACGCACGTCGAGTCGTAGCTACCATGTCGGGCTATGTGAACTGCGTGGGCCTGGCCCTTCCGTCCAAGTGGGAGTCGGCCATCAACTTCAAGGCGCCCGCCAAGGATGATAAGTTGGGATGGATCGACCCGACGGCCGGCCGCGGCCACTCCTTCAAGTTCGCCTCGCTCGGCACCGAGCCGCTGGTGATGCGCAACGTGCGCACGCCCTTCGACTGCTTCACCGTCTCGGAGTGCCTCACCAAGGGGCGCGGCAAGCTCACGGCGCGCATCCAGATCAACAAGCCGATTTGGGAGGCGCTCAACAGCCTGGATGGCACCTTCAAGGAGTTCCTCATCACGCACCGCGCCAAGCTTTTCTCGGCCGCGGACGCCGCGCACATTGGACGCGACAACTCGGCCATTGCGCTCAAAATGTCCAAGCCGCTCGCGCCGACGAACGCCGATGGCCCGGATTTCAACGGCTACATCACGGTGCGCATCAATGGCCGCGCCAACGAGATCACGGCGCTCGAGACCAAGGAGTCTGCGTCTGGCCGCTACGTCTCGCACGTTGAGTGGGCGCCGCGCACGCAGCCGCTGCTGGCCAACTCGACGCGCTTCTCGCTTGTCTTTGGCCGCAACGATGACGGCAAGCCTCTCATTACGGACACGCAGCCGATCAGCGGGCCCGTCAAGGTGGGCGAGAACCGCGTGCGCTACGTGGGCTGCGGCGACATCCACGAGAAGGGCGCGCTGCTGCTGCACGCGCTCATCCGCCCGGCCTACTGGTCGCTCACGCCCGGTGGCGGCGCATCCATCTCGCTCGTGGCCGACTACCTCGTCTTCGAGAATTCGCTGGGCGCGGGCGCCGGCGCCGCGGCCGACGCGCTGCCGGTCTACCAGGCGCCCGAGGGCTTTGCGGTCATGCCCGCCGCCGTCGAGGACGCCGCGCCCGCGCCGCGCGCCGCCTTCCAGAGCCCAGTGCCCACGCTCGCGCTCGGCGACGCGGCCGCGCCGGGCGCACCGCAGAAGCGCCGCATTACGCCTGACGCGGTGCCGCCGTCCGAGCAGCTCGAGAGCGCCCTGGTGGGCGCAGCGGCGGCCGGCGCGGCGTCGTCCTTCAGCAGCTCGTCGCGCGCCATGACCGGCGGCGCGGGCGGCGGCACCAATCGCCCCTTTGCCTATACGCTGAGCGACGCCGAGATGCGCGCTGAGCTGCGCAAGAAGAGCCGCAAGACCAACGCCACCAGCGACGCCACCGAGTCCGTCACGGCCGCCTACGACGCCCGCGCCGCCGCCGAGTACGACGCCATGATCGCCGCCGAGCACGAGCGCTTCCGCGCGAGCTATAACGAGACTAGCGTGAACGTAGAGAACTCTCAGGCGAGGGACCTCGACATCTGACCATTGTGGGCTGATTGAGTAAGATGCCGAAAGTGCGAGCAACGCGGATGGCGGGTGGGCGGGCGGTTAAACTGGCAGTTGAACGGGACTCGAAGCCGACGATGCGCTTGATCACGCTCGCGAATTGCGGCCCGTGCGAGACCGTCTTTGGCATCGCGCCACTGACGACGTCGCCCGCCATGTTCACGCCGATGGCGCACGCCCGCTACGAGCTCATTGACCTGCCCACGCCGGACGCCGGGCGCGCGCCGCGACCCATGCCCTGGGAGGAGGACGACGACGAGTTCATCCGCTTTCGCGCCACGCTGCCGGACGAAGTGACAGGCGAGGCGATCTACGAGCGCGTGGCGCTGCCGCTGCTGCGCTTCCCCATTGACGGCGTCGAGCAGCGCACAGACGCCTGGGGCGCGGCGCGCGCCTTCGCCGTGACGGCGTCCCAGTTCGCCAGCGCCGCCAGCCAGAACCCCAATCAGTCCGCAAACGCGCTGCTGAAGGCTAAGACCTACCCGAAGCGCGAGGATTTCCGTGGCAATCCGTTCACGGAGTGGGGGTCGCAACACGAGGTCCACGCCGAGGAGGCCTTTCTTCAGTTTCTCAAGGAGCAGGATTTCAAGGGAGAGCTCACGCACGCCTCCCACCTTCGCGACCCTACGCGACCCTTCATCGGCTTTAGCCCAGACGCTCTCCTCTGGTCCGAGGATAAGTCAGAGGTGGCGCTGGTAGAGTACAAGTGCCCGGCGTACCGCCGCTCGGGCCCGGGCCACCCTTATGCGGCCAAAAACACGCTTTGCGTCCCGCAACAGTACATGCCACAGATTCAAGGTAGCCTGCATGTCCTCCGCGCCCTATTCCCAGACGTCCGCTGCGCGCGAGCATGGTTCGTTGTGTGGCAGCCGCACCAATTCTTTGTGACTCACATCCCTTACGTAGACCAGTACGCCAGCAGAACGATTCAGCACGCAGAGTCATACTTTCGCACACGATTTCTGCCCGCGTGTGCCGACGCCGTGAAAGAGCGAGATCTTCAGCTTAAGAAGTCTAAAGAATGAACTCGTTGAAAGACTCGTTGGAAGACTCGATACAAACGTCTGTGAAGTTAGGGATTTTTCCCTCAGCAAAGACGTCGTTAGACCGTCACCTGAAGAGCGAGCTTGTCCGCTTTCCATTATCGTTGTGCAAAGACCTCAATAATTTTAACCCGGATCGCCTTTCAGCCACTCCGTACCCAAAGGACAATCGCCCACGCGGCCAGGACGATCTAGACTCTGTGCTACACCACAGGCAAAAAATACGACACGATGGTCAGACGGAGCCTATCTGGATCGCAGTGAAGGACTGGGATTACACGCTACTCGACGGTGCTCATCGCATTGTTGCGACCTACTTAGAAAACAAACGAAAAATCCCAGCGTACATCGTCCGCGTTTAATCGATTGACGCGTGGATAAATGGACCCACACTTGCTAGATGCTTACGTGGCCTACGCCATTGATTTGCTGGACTTTATTGAGGTGTGCCGCAAGAAGCGCGAGATTGCATTGAAACTAGGTGACCTACGGCGCGTGTCTTTTGAAGAGCGCGCGCGCAACCGTCACATTAACAGTCTCGAGCGCATTTTCGCGGATGTCCGGAAGCTGCGCAGGCGGCACGGTCATTTTGTATAGTAGATAAACACCCTCCTCCCAAAGTTCGGACCGCGTGGAAAGACGTACTTGGGAAAGCGCTTTCCACTCTTAAGATGCTCGCGTACCGCCGGTATGGTGTCCCACCCGGGCTCGTGGTGACGCTTAGGCGGCATGCCCAACCAATACTCTTGGCGTGGATCAGTGTTAATGGCGAGGACATCTTTAGCCTTTATGGCTCCCGTTGATTTGATGCCATCCTTCTTGAGCGAGTTTCCCAGGTGCACCGCAGGCTTCTGAATGTTGCGAATCATGGTGAAGAGTCGTTCGAACTTGCCCTTATACGGCTTTATCTCGGGCTTCCGTGGTGGCTCGGGCTTCCGTGGTGGCATTTTAGCACTTTCCACGGCCCGTATTACGACCCCTGCGATAGATCATACTACGGATGGTCTTGTAGACCTTGTGTAGCTTATGCTGGTTTGCTTTGGCGTACTTACCCACCACGCGCTTATGAGTCTTAGGGCGGGGTGGGATGTGGTTACCGCGAGGGGGCATTTCAGCCTATAGTGGTCCTTGCAGCGCGCTTGAAAGCTTAGGCTTGCGTGTTTAGCATGGACGCCTTCACGCGGCGGTTCACGCCCTGCTCCCACATATCACCGTAAGTGTCTGAAGCACGGCTGCGCGGCTTGCCAGATCCGCCCATAGGCAGCAGGATCATTTCCTCGTCTTCATCGCGCGCAACCGGAAGGGGCATTGCTGACGATGGCTCGCCGCGCGGCGCCGGCTCTGGGACAGGCGGGGGTAAGCTAATAAGAGACGGTGTAGGCACAGGCGGCAAGACAGGCGCGGCCGGCGCGGCAGGCGCAACCGGCGCTGCTGCGGGCATTGACATCATCACAGGCTCCCTGTAAAGACCAACACGGCGAATGAGCGCCTTGACGTTTTTGTCGGTAAGGTACTTCGGATCGCCGGGTTTGAGACCCCAGTTGTTGCGCGCAATGGCTTCGCGGATCTCACGCTCTGTCATGTCTGACCATTTCTTGCCACCCTTTCCGCCGTGCATCCCACGACCAAAGAGCTCTTCGTAATGATCCGGATAGAGCCGTTCAAACTTATCATATAAGTGCAGGAGTGCTGCACTAGCACTGCGCGTATAAGCTTCACCTTCCTCCGGTTTAAAAAGCCCACTATTCACTTTCTCCTGGATGTCAACAATGTTGTCTTCGAGTCTAACAATCTGATTATAACGACGCAGTGCGTCCTCGGACATTGCGGCCGCCGCTGCTGGCGCTGCTGCTCCTGGCCCTGCTGCCCCTGCTGCCCCTGCTGCTGCTGGCCCTCCTGCTGGTACATGAGGTGGCGGGAGCACCAGCGGTGGTCCTCGAACTATTTCATCCATTGCAGCGCGTCCTTCGTCGTCATTTGCATGCCGCTCACGCATCATATCTCTCATTAGTTCAGCAACACTTCTGTTTCCCGCCATAGTAACGGCCGTGTAAAGATGTCGGACTTGAATGCGCAAGTGTCCGCACAACGATGGCTTTCCGGGAGCTCACCCGATTCTAAATTTCAAAGATCAAGCAATAGCGCCTTCTCCCTTGTGACCCCAACAGGCGATCCCACGGACACACTTCATTCGTTTTTTGCCAAGACTCCTATTGCTCAAGTTATTCCGACACCCCCTCCTGACGTGACACCTCCCTCTATCACATTTAGCTCTTTTGCGTGGTCGGGTACCCTTGGTAGCACTAGCGCACTACCGACGTGGACATGGGTACTTTCGACAGGTTCTGCGGCGCCTGCTTCTCTAGCGCTCACGGCTTATGGAAGCGCAAGCACACCACCCGCAACAGTGATAGCGTCTATTTCACCTGGTAGTGGCACATTAACATATACGTATTCAGGCGCAACGGTTGCGAGTTTCTACTACTCTATAGAAGTAGTTGCGACAAATTCAGCAGGCTCGGCGACAATGACCACGCCCATCAATCGTAACACACCTCCAGCCACTATTCCTACAGTCACGTTCGCGTCTTTCGCGTGGACAGGGACGTCAGGTGGCACATCTGCTGGACCCAGGTGGACGTGGACTCTCTCAACTGGCTCTGGAACGCCCACATCGTTGACCGTTTATATTTACGGCGGTGCTGTTAACCCACCCGTTACGCCACTGGCCACGCCTATCTTGTCCCCTACGGCAAC
This sequence comes from Chloridella minuta, assembly GCA_032273045.1. Taxonomy (NCBI): domain Eukaryota; class Xanthophyceae; order Mischococcales; family Pleurochloridaceae; genus Chloridella; species Chloridella minuta. The sequence continues at coordinate 12,976 of JAUKPQ010049019.1, read as the reverse complement.
AACCTATACGTTCCCTGACCCAACAGTCAATGGCGACTACTATAAAATTAGCGTGACAGCGTCGAATTCGGCTGGGTCGAGCACTGAGATGGTCAATATTAAACAAAACTTGTTTAATCCTGCAACTGTCAGCAGACCACTTGTAACGTGGTTTAAGGCCGACGCATACTCTGGCTCTGGTGCGCTTATTAATAACGGTACCGACGGCACAAATGCGACGTTGAGTGGAACGGCGCTGACGACGATTAATGGCCTGCAAGCAATCAACTTCAGGAATGCTAACGGATATGGCCAGTTTTCGACAAAGTTTTCAGGACTTCCGTCGTACATGTCCGAATCGAGGTCTTATTTCGCAGTCTGTAAATTTAGTGCTGCGCCCACTAGTTATGGAACAAAATCAAGCATTGTGACAGAAGCAACCCTGACATCAACAAACCCTGGCCAGACGGGATTGCAGTTTGAAGGCGTTGGTGGTACAACCCAGTATCAATTCAATAATCTTTGGACGTCTTCACCTGGCCAGCCTCTACGAACTGGTGGTTTAAGTAGCTTTTCGTTACCAATGACGTTACCAACCACATACGCGATGATTTACAACACAGCCTCATCCGGTGGTGTTCCCGCGTATATGCAGATTAATAGCTCAATTCCTGCAACCGCGTTTAACCCACAGGGATCAGGCGCGTTTATAAACACCACGACTTATACACCAAATTTCTTAAATGGTGGTGGTAACTCTGGCTGGGCTGGTGTTCCAATTAATTATTGGGGGTATATGGATGCATTTGGTGAGCTTCTTATGTACGATGGTGCTCTCACTGCAACAGAAGCATCAAACGTAATTAATTATTTGCGCTTTAAGTGGGCCACGCCTTAAAGGCCGAACGTTGTCCACATGATATTGTGAGTCGGACCCGTTGCGGCTGGTATGTTCCACGTAATTCCGAAACTCATACCGTTTAGACGCGTCGCGGCCATTTCAGCTGGAGAACCATCTTCCATAGTGACTTGAACAACGTACGACGCTGCGCTCGTATACGACGCTGGGAGGGCGATTGTGATTGTGCCCAAGCTCCCAATCACAGACGCTTCTCCGTACTGAATGCAAGGCAGCTGTGCGTACGACGAGTCGGGCGCGAGAACGTAGATCTTTTTTGACACGAGATCAATCGAGGCGTTCACATTCGAGGTAGTCGGAGTAAGGACGACGCCAGCAGAATTAAGCTGGACATTCGAACCTGACGTTGAGCCGTCCGTGAGCTGCATGCCCGAGTACGCGCTGCCAATTAAACTGCCTGCTAAGGACCCTGAATTGATGACCACGCCACCCAGACCCATATTATTTGGGAAGGAAATCTGATCGCCATTCGTAGGATTCCCTTGAATCTGGTAAGTGTTCATCACCAGATCGGACGTAGCCGAACCCACCCATACAGAGCCTCCGCCACCGGACGGACGGCAGAGTTGCTGATAGGCCCAGACTGTGGCTGGTGGTGAACCGTCCGTGTATTGCACTATTGGGGCCGACATCTGCCGCGCGTAAGATGACACACTCGATGCTGACCGAAGAGGCGTGTAAGGAAATGCAAAAGGTGGTTGCAGCGGGCGTGCAGGGCACCACGGCCACGTACCAGTTCCAGGAACTTCAGACGTTCAAGGAGAAGCAGAAGGACTGGGAAATCGCCGTCAGCAATAACGTCATCACGTGCGACAAGACCGAGGGCCTCACGCCCCACGAGGGCGCCTTCTTTATCCGCTTCCGTGAGAAGCTCAAGGCCGAGCACATCGACCTTTCGATGAGCACGGAGGAGAACCTGAACGTGCTTCGCGAGCTCAAGGTGGGCATTAAGATGGGCTACACCTCCGGAGGCAAGTTCATTGCGTCCAAGTGGGAGGCCTTTACGCCCACATGGTCCGGCAACGCTACCGAGCAGAATAAGCGCGATACGCAGCCCCTTTACGCCATGCTCATCAACAACATCTCATGCGAAGGCCTTGGCCTTGCAGACCCCGAGCCGCCCGCGTCGCAGTTCCAGGACATGCCCAAGCTCGAGGAGGGCTCAGGCGCAATTGAGGTGCTCGATTAGGGTGTTAGACTACGTCATGGCAGCGAGCGACACCGTTGAGACTGGCGTGGGCCCACTGAGTCTACCCGCGGAGGAAGGGTTTCACACTCTTAGAGGCCGCGCGCCGCCGCCGCCGCCGCCGCCGCCGCCGCCGCTCCTGCGCATTCGAAATCCCGAGAAGGGCTTTGCGGTGGTTGTAGACGAGTGCATTGCGGATGGCACCTACCATGCAGCACTGCGGCGCTTACGAAAGTTGATGGCAGAGGCAGAAACAAAGAAGGACTATATGCGCGTGTCCTTCCTGAACCGCGCCTTCAAGGTGTTTTTAGACAAAAAGCCACTAGGCGTGCACGTTTAACTCCCCTTAACCTTACTCGCCGCCTTGTCCGCGTTGGCCGCAATGTCCGCGGCGCTCTTGTCCACCAGCGCCTGGATCAGGTCGCTGCGCTCGCCGTCCTCAAGCGGCGTCTCGCGCGAGTGCATGAAGGCCGTGTAGCAGTCCACGATATCGCGCAGCTCCTGCAGCATGAACTTCTGGGCCAGCAGAAAGCCGCAGTCCGTGACCGTGAACTCCCAGCCCGCCTTGAGGAAAAAGTCCTTAATGTCCTTCTCGACGCTCTCGCGCAGCTCCTTGACCAGGATGTCGCACACGGGCGCCGCGAACTCGATGCGCAGCTGCCATGGAACGTGGCGCACCGGCACGCTCGCCGACGCCACGTGGACAAAGTCCTGGTGGATCATGAGGTGCGTCAGGGTGGACCACTCGTACGCGTCGCTCCAGCGCGCGAGCTGGTCCAGGTTGGCGAACTGCCACGTGCGCGCGCGCGCCTTGGTGGCGTAGATCAGGTCAAGCTCCTTCTCTGTGAACATGGGCAGGATGGCATGGCCCCAGAGGTAGCGCTGGTTGTCGCAGATCTTGGCGCTTGTAGTAATCTCCTCGCGCGTTGCATCGGCGGCAGTGCCCTGGAAGTGATTGGCGTGCGCCACTGCAATGTGACCGAACGACATGGTAACGACGTAAGCTGGCGTAGGCTGACGGGGTTTAGCTGCTTTGGGTTTTGTTCACACCACCGCTCCGCCTGCCGCTAGTGAGGCCGCAAGACCACCCAACCCCGCCTCGGTTGCTACGGACTTGGCTTGCGCCTTTGAACGCGTCTCACGGACCTTGTCCAGCGCCTCGTCCGCCGCATCAATCGCCTGCGCCGCAAGATCAATCGCGCCATTGGCCAGCGTCGTGGCGCTCTCAGCAAGCATCTCGCCTGCCGCCTCAACGGCCGTGTCTGGGGTAGGGAAGTGAGACGCCACCCACGCAATGAAACGTGCGACCAGGTAAGGCAGACTCACAGTGAGCAGGTGCTGGACCAGGATAACAAACAGGATAGACCGCACCATCCAGTAAAAGAGGTCAGTCTCATACTGGCTAATGAGTGACGCGGCCGTCATCTTGGGCGTGGCAGTGGCAGTGGGCACTGGCGGCGCTGAGAAGAACAGGTGCGCCCAATCCATTGTGAGGACACGCTTCGCCGCCAAAGGCCGACTCAGGCAGACGTCGGTTTACTCGGCAGAAATGTTGAAGATCGGCACGTTTGATCCCAAGAATGACGCTTTCCAGCCTATTGCTGTCCTTCATTCAAAGACATCCTCGCGAGATGGCCTTTGCCTTATGGTGGATACGTCAAAGCGGTCTATTGTGCCCACTCCTGACGTGGTGCTTCCAGAGGGTCAGTACTTTGCGCTGGAGCCTACCAACGTTGAGACTGGGCGCGACGTGATCATGGTGGGCGGTAAGTCTGGGAGTGGCAAGAGTCACACGGCGCGCAACTTTGCCACGCGCTACCACATCCTCTGGCCCAAGCGGCCCGTCTATGTGATCTCCTACCTGCGCCACGACGACACCCTGGACGCCCTTCCTTTCCTGAAGCGTCTAGACCCGTCCCTCTTCCAGAATGAACCACCCGGTCTTGACAAGTTTGAGAAGTCACTCACCATCTTTGACGACATTGAGGGCTTTCAAAGGGAAGACCCCGATCTTCACAACCTCCTTCAGCAGACGATTGACATGATCGCCACAACAGGTCGCCACACCCAGTCTTCTCTTTTAGTGGCTTCCCACCTACTCACGGATTACAAGAGGTAAGGCGCTTTCACAGATTTGAATGGGAGTTTTTGACGTATTGATTTTTTATTTCGAGGTGACTTAGAAATACAGTCCGGCGGCCCGCCCTCTCTTCTAAGTCACCTCGAAATAAAAAAGCTACATAACCTTTGAACCCTTTCCTTGCTTCCTCCCACTCACCCTTACCAACTGCCACGCCCTCTCCCTCCGCCAGGACGCGTCTCTTTCTGGGAGAGGCTCACAAGTTCGTTCTGTTTCCTAATGGCTGCTCCATGAAGCAAATGACTAACCTACTGGGTCTTTATGGCGGCTGTGATAGCGACGAGCTTAGGCGCATTCGTAAGCTTCCTAGTCGCTGGGTAGCTCTCTGTACAACCTTCCCTTCAATCGTCCTTTACGAGTCTGGCTGCTACCTCCTTCACTCGGACGAGCCAGCAGCGGCGAGCGGGCCTAAGGCAAAGGGCCGCCCGCGCCTGCTTCCTTCAGCGCCTCAGGAGACAGGCGCGGTGGAGAAGAAGCGCCCACGGGAGGGGAGTGGCTGGCCAGAGCGGGAGGATGATCTAGGTGGAGGCGGCGGAGGCGGCGCGGGCGGCGAGCGTTGAACTCGTCCCGGTCGCGCGAGACGGCGTTCATGCGCCCGTGGAGCGTCGACGGGTCCAACACATCACGACGCGACAGGCGCACGCTCAGCAGCTTAAGCCTGCTCCGGCGGCTGCGCGCCATCCTCGGCCTTGGCCTCCTCGCTGGCGGGCGTGGCGTCCGGCGCGGAGGGCTCGGCGCGCGCCGCGGCCTTGGCCAGGCGCAGGCGGGTGCGGCTGGCGCGCGCGTAGTTGCGCTCGCGCTCGCGGCGCTCGTTGCAGCGGTCGCACTGCTTCTTGCGGCGCGCAGCGACGGCCTTGGCCTTGACGGTCGCAGGCGCCGCGGGCGCGGGGTCCAGATCCGTCTGAACGCCCTCCTCCTTGACGTCCACTGCAGGCGCCGCCTCAGCCTGCGCGCCCGCCTCGGCGGATGACGTCACGTGACGCTTGACCTTAGTAGGCTTGACGCGCGGCATTCTGGCGGCAAAAGGAGTGTGCGCGCGGGCGGACAGGCGCGCGGGGTCAAGGGGCGCGCCTAGAGAGTGAATGGTAAGTAAGAGGTCATGGTACCTATAGCTAGTACGACCGTAAGGGCTTGTTGGTCTAGTCAGTGCGAACAGAGTAGTATAGTGGTAAATGAGTGTTAAGCTTGCTTAGTAAGCGAGCTTACGCACTTAAACTCACTTACTCCTGTTCAGACTTACTAGGTAGAACCAATAACACTTGTTCTCTCGTTCTCTAGGTTTACTAAGTCACTAACAGTCTTTAAGTGGGGTAGTGAGGGGCGCGCGCATCTTGTTTACTCAAGCCGCGCCCCGAGTCTACATAGTGCCTTGTTTCGGGAAGACACTCCCTCTTCTCCTTTTGCTCTGAGGTTTGACTTTGTAGAGGCCAAAAAAGGACATGACAGTGTCGCGCGCGCGCGGCGGCCCTGGGGCCTGCCCTGCGTTTTCGGCCCGTCCCGTCCGCGGACGCGCCCGCACGCCGATGCACCTTCTATGGAGGGCGAGTGGGAAGGCCGATAGTAAGGATGGGTCTATCTATGATTGACTCTCCTTCTAACAGCTGAGGGTACGGATGCCTTACATGTGAGACCTGGTGACACGTAAGCCGATCGGGCAGTCAAAGAGACCCTGACACCTTCAGGTTTAAGACCCAGTAAGCGCGGCCTAGTAAGCGGGCCTGACTCGGCAAAAAGAGTCCACGCGCTATGCCTGATCAGCCTTACATGATCACTTAGGAGACTGGTAGAGGCGCGCTTACATGACTTAGACCTGCCTAGTAACGATGGCTACCTGTTAAACAGCCGGAGCTAGGCGAGTTGATGGGAAACCCCCTTCAATGGATTGGTGGGAGAGGCTTCGATCACGGTTGACTCGCCTAAGGGAGACTCACTGACTGTTGTTACCTTGTCTTCGTGTCTTGGTTGGCCTAGGCCCAATGAAGCTTTGAAGCCTTCTTACTTGCCCTTCTACCTTTGTAGACCTTATAGACCGCTAGTCTTTGCGTTTGTTACTCTGCCTTACCCGTTTTATTGGCCGCCTTTCTTTTGCCGCTACAGATTTTGAAGGATTGACCATGGAGCCTCTTCCGCCGAGCGCCTCGATCCCGCGGGGCATGGCGACGCCGCGCGCCCTCGCGATGGTGGACGCGGCTCATGCCGCCGTCAAGGAGGGCACGGACGCGCCTTCAAGCTCGTCAAGCTCGTCAAGCTCGTCAAGCTCTGTCTTCCGCTCGCCCGGCGGCACGCACATCGACGCGCTTGACGCCGCGCAGCGCCAGGCGCTGGGCGTGACGCTCTTCTCGCCCAAGCCCGAACGCCGGGACCGCTCTTACCCGCCGTCGGCCATGCCTTCGGAGGCGCGCCAGCGCCTGTCGGGCTTCACGCTGGCCGGCGGCGGGCCTTCCGAGGTTGAGAAGAAGCTGGACACGATCTGTGACAAGGTTGACGTGCTGCACAAGGTTCAGGGCGGCGTCGCCGACGTCAAGACGCGCGTCGACACGCTTTTTAGCGCCTGGGAGGCGTGGTGTGAGACGGACGAGGCCGCCATGGACCGCCTGGACCAGATGGTCTACAAGCTGCCTACCGTGAGTATGGCGCAGGAGCACTACGACTCGCTGCTGGCCAACGCCGGCAAGATCCAGTCGCAGATTGGCGAGCTGCGCCAGACCGTGGCGCTCATCAACAGCACCATGCGCGCCGCCGGCTCGCTGAGTGAGGCCTCTATCAAGGACCTGACGGTCGAGCTTGACCGCGCCAAGGAGGACCTGAAGGACCGCGAGGAGCAGGTGGCCGAGCTGGAGGACGACGTAAGCCACTGGAAGGAGAAGGCTACTGAGTTTAACACGCAGCTGCAGCAGGCTAACAAGGCCTACCTCAAGCTGAAGGGCGAGCTTACGGACAAGTACGAGGAGGGCCTGACGGAGGGCAAGGTCATTGGCAAGGGCAACGCCAACAAGCAGATTGCCACGCTGCTTACGCAGAAGCAGAAGGCGCAGGCTGCCGTCGCCTCGCTGCAGGAGGCCAACGCGAAGGCGAACGAGCGCCTGGACCACGTGCTCGTCAAGCTCGCGAAGGCTCACGGCATCCGCAAGAGCAAGCTTATCGAGCAGCTAGGCTTCGTGGACATCCCGGCCGACGCCATCGAGGTGGCGGACGACTCGGGCGACGGTGACCACGCGGGCGTGGCCGGCCCTGGCGACTCGGTTGAGGCCGCTCACAACGTGGGCAAGCACAAGAAGAAGAAGCGCGAGGCCGTGGCGGCAGCGGGCGGTGGCGGCGGCAGCGGCGGCGGCGGCGTAGGCCCGCAGCCTGAGCGCCCCCACGTCAAGCGCTCGCGCGAGGCCCCGGCGCCCACTCACCCTTCATCTTCCTCTTCGTCGTCTTCAAGCAGCAGTAGCTCGGCGGCGGCGGCGCAGGCGCACAAGAGTCTCTCGGACGAGGAGTCTGACGAGATTGAAGGCGAGGACTCTGAGGAGTCAGAGTAAGGAGCAGTAAGAGACCAGTAATGACAGTTGAACAGCACAGTCTACAATCGCGTTTAGCACTCCGCGCCGCCCGTCTTCCGCCGCTTCGCCCGCAGTGAGGCCATGTAGTCCTTGGCCTCCTGCGACCCCTTCACAAACCGCGCGCGCTTCGAAGGCTTTCCGCTACCCGCAGCACCATCATCCCCCAAATATCCAGCAGTCCCATCCCCGCCATTGCCGCCATTGCCCCGAGGGGGTGCGCGTGGTGCAGGACCTGCACCCCCTGGGCTTAAGAGAGGCGCTGCCCGCGGTACTGCCGTGTTGATTTCACCAGACGTAAAGGCTTTGTAAAGATTGGGTCGTAAGTTGGGGTCAACGTACCACACGTACAGTGGATCGTCACGGTGAAGTGCAGCTCCGGTGAACCCCTTAAGTACCCCAAAGAACTTGGCCCTTTCGGCGATTGTCATTCGTTTGTTAGACTCGGCGTATTCCTTAAACGCCTCTGTTCTACGTCCAGCAATAGTTGTGTCTTGAAATCGCGCACTTAGCAGATCTGGGCCAGTCAATACCTTTGAACTGCGTCCCACTGTTCTAATGTTATTATCACTGTAAAGATAAAGCTGGTTAAGAACGGCGTCCTTGTTTCCTTTAACCAACAACTGGAGGTTGAGGGGAACCTTCATTAGATCGCCATCCCGGTAGACCTTAGCGTTTTCAAGCTTTGAAGGGCTGCGTATAAGATCTTGGACAGCCGCTGCTGGTGGTGGAGGTACTCCGGGTGCATCTGGTATTGCTGCAGCTGCAGCGGCTGCTTGAGCCGGGCTTTGTGATGCTGAACTGGGTGCGGCAGCTGCTGCCGGCGTTGCTGGGGCAGCAGCTGCAGACGCAGAAGGTTTAGGCGGCGAGGCAGGGCTTATTGGCCCCGCGGTGAAAGCCGACGCCGGTGCTGGCGCTGGAGCCGGTCCTCCTAGATCAGCCATGTCAAGCCTTCGTGCAACTCCTGGTGACACTGCAGCTGCATTTGACGCCCCAGCTGCAGCCGCGGCCGCGTTTGAAGGCGCATCTGCACCCGCAGCAGCAGCCGCGGCAGAAGGTGAAGGCGAATTTTTAAGAGCCTCGGTAATCCTCCGGCTTGCTTTTGAAGCAGATCGAGCTGCCATGATACCAGCTGCCGTTGCCTCGTCCGTATTTTGCTCCTCTACAAACTCGTCCATGATTTTCTGAACATCTCTGATATCGGCACCAGCCTGTTCACATGCTATAACCCACTGCTGCAAATATGGGTCAATGTTTTCCGGCTGGGCATCAGTCTCAGCAATCGCTTTATTGATCATCCGTTTGTATGCTTCTTTCATTTGCGCGATGAATCGTGCTGACCGGTTTACTTCCACTGGGGGTGATACGTTTACGGAAGTAGGGCCCTCTGCGGGGCCTTCTGGGCTTCCTCTTGCTGGCGTTGGTCCAAGGTTCACCGACCCAGGTGGCGCTGGGCCTGGCCCTGCTGCTGGCGAAGGTGCTACTGTGGTGCCGCTTGGCGTGGCTGTACGGGTACCTCTTGACGTAGTATAAGCGTGAGACGTCGTGTTATCCGTAGACGACGGCGCTGAAGACGAACTTGACGACGTGTAAGCATGAGAGGTGGTGTTATCTGTGGATGACGGGTAGCCTGTACTAGTGCCCGATGGCGAAGCCGCAGCAGCAGCCGCCGCCTGTGCAATAGGAGCAGGCGCCTCGCCTTGTACCACAGCAGCAGCGTCTGCGTTTTCTTGAGCAGCTGCCGCGGCGTCACCGAGGCCGTTCGGAAGCCTACCGTCACCGCCTTCGCCACCCTCACCTCCCGGCTGTTGAAGGTATTCCGCAGCCTGGACAGGAGCCTGTCTGCGTTGTGCTTCGGCGTCCTGCTCAGCTGCCTTATCCTCTGCTGGCTGATCAGCCTTTGGTTCGCCGCCATCAGCTTTGGGCTTAAAGCCACCAGGCCTTGCAGTCATAGTTTTCTGTTCCGCCTTCTTATCCGTCTGAACACCAACGTCCTTTGTCTCTGCATCCTCGAGAGCAGTCTTTGGTTCGGGGATCTTAAAAATATCACCATTATAAGGCGGGATATCAGGTGCGGCCTTGAACTGCTGCTCATATTTGGATGCAATGCCACTGCGGTCAGAGATCTCCTGCTCCGTTGAAGGCATGCCCTTAGCAACGTGCCAGTCGCCTCGGCTCCACTGAGAAACGTCAGTGACGCCTGTCGAAAGCGTCGCCATTGTCTGAACGTAAGGCTTTCGTTCATTTCCGCTAGTGCGCGTAGCAAGGTGAACACGCGGGTCACCAACGTAAAACTGCGTAAGCAGCTGCACGGGGCGCGGGCGGTCCTTTGTGATTGCGTTAGCCTGTACAACAAAATCGTGGACGCGTCGGGACGACGAGTGATCCCACATACGCTGATGCGTCCCAGCCTCCTCAAAAGCTAACTGGCGCTGTGACGTTTTCCATTGTGCGAGCTCAGGCTGCGGTTCCGCTGCGCGTGCGCGTAGCGCGGCAATGGCCCGAGCGTCGGACATTTAATCTCCACTCAGAGCACACTCTGAGTCTACTTGGCACCTTTTCTCAAAAGCTACAGCTTTTTGATCTACCGGCGGCTGCGGCGGTGGCGGCGGCGGTGCAGGGCGCCACCAACCGCCGCAAGCACCTGGCCCGCCAGCTTCGCGCGCGGATCGCTCATTGAGCTCAGCTTACCAGCCACGCCATACTGCTTGGAGAGCGCGAGGCCCTTCTTGGCCATGTCCAGGATGCCGCGGCCGCGGCGCTTGTGGGAGACGCGACGACGAGCCTATAAAGGGCGGGCGAGAAAGTGGATTAGAATTTGTGGTAAGTGCGCGATCGCATAAATGGTACTAACATTTACTCCTCCACAACAACAACATCCCGGCCAGTAGGATCCTTTGTAATTTTATACCCCCCCTCGTAGCGCACTGGCATAAGAGCAGGTCTGCCCTCAGTGTCCTCTGCCCAGACGTGCGTTGGGCGGTTCAACTTGCGAAGGCGCGTTGCCCTTGCGCGGTCGCGGCCAATGTGACGCTGGACGTCACCACCCGCTGTGGGAAGCACGCGGTGAAGCTCGGCAAACGCGCGCTTCTCCTCCTTCCCGCGCGCCTTGCTCTTAAAAACCTTCCGAAGAGATCTCTTTCGCGCTTCCTGGTAGGCAGCAATGCGCGCAGCAGATGGCGCAAGACCGTGCTCAAGCTTTGGTGCGTTGCGCGGCGCGTTTAGAAGGGCTGCATTCTTGTACGCCCGGTTGACACGTAGCTTGTTCATTGCCTTTGCGTTTTGAACAAATCGGTAACTAGCCGTTCCTCCGTAGAAGCCGGGAACAGAATCCAAATCGCCCTCCGTCTTTCCACTAAAGAAGCCCTGCTGGTGAAGCAGAAAATTGCGGTCTGGGCGATTCGCCTCGCTTCGCCCCCAGAGGATCTCAGACCCGGGCACGCTAAGGCGACTTACCATTTTGGTCTACAGTGGTTCCCAGTGGTAACAAGTGGAGTTACTTTTAAGCTTTAAGGGCTCGGTGGGTGAGAATACTGATCTAAAAGGGCGGCATTACAACTTCCTCTTCCTCGCTCTCCTCGCGACCGCCAGCGGCTGCAGGCGGCGGCGCGCGCACAAGCTCCTTACCGCGGCGGGGTGGGTTTGCAGCCGCCGCTGCCGCGAGGCGCTTTTCCTGGCGCGAGGCCTGCGCGGCAAGACGGTTGCGCTCCTTGCGGCGCTCGCATGCAGCACAGGGCGGAGGCTCCACACGCTCTTCGCGCCCGACTTCCTGGCCCTTTCGAAAGCCGCTATCAAAGGCAGCTTCAATCGCCGCCTTGTACTGCCCGTGCACGTCAAACTGCTCACGGTCGCGGTCCGTTGATGACTTGATTTGATCAAAGACGCGCTTGCGTGTGCGCTCGCTTAGCACCTCGCGGCCAGCAGACGCGCCTCCCTCTGGAAGCACATCGTCTTCATCGTCCCAGTAATTGAACTGAGGCGCCTGCTGCGCGGGTGGCGGCTGAGACGCAAGTGCCATTGCGACTGCATGCTGCGCAGGTGTCATTGGCTTTGCGCGCCCTGATTGCCGCGGGTCTGCCATTTCATCGCAGATTTTGGTGTAAAAACGAAACCACGCGAAAGTGTGCACACTCTGACGCGCGGTCGGCCACGGCGTGTTAAACCGGGGTTAGAATGCCTCTCAGGCGCGTGCATAGGACTGACAGTGAGTGGATGCAAGCAGTCGACGAGTCGCAGTCTCTATCAGGGTCTAGTAAGAATTCATACAAAAAGCAACTGAGATCTGTTATAAGAATTGGTGGGGACGGGAGTAAGACGTCTTTATCCAATATCCTTATAGATCCAGAGAAGGCAATGCGCCACTTAACGCACATTGCTGATAACTCGCTTCGTTCATACCTTGCTGCAATCCTGTCGCTCTTTAAACGCGGGGAGGAGCAGGGGTTTTTCAAGCGGACAGATGGGCCTATTAGTGAGCTTTATCACAAGTGGATGAATCAGTTGCAGCAAAGCTCGAGGCGCTATACAGATCGGATTGATGACAATGTTGAGAGCGCGCGTGAGATTGAAGCCCACACTAGCATGTCCGATTGGGTTGATGCTTACAACAAGGCAGCAGAGAAGTCTCCATGGTCCCAAAGCACGTTACTACTCGCTCTTCATGCGCTTGTCCTCCCGCCTCTGCGAGGGGGTGATCTTGGTCACGTAAAGATCGGGTATACGCCAACTGGGAACTGTGTATACAAGACAGGTCGCGGTACATGGGAGCTCATTGTCAGGGATCATAAGACATCTAAGTCGTTCGGTGAACTGAAACGCACAATCACGGGCGAAGCCGCGGAGATGCTTGAAGACAGCATTGAAGCCGAACCGCGTGAGTGGTTGTTTGTTACATTGAGCGGGTCTCCGTATTCCGATTCAGGGTTCTCAAGTTGGAAGTCAAACGTGTTTAAGGACGTCTTTGGGCGCCGCGTCACAACAAACTCCCTACGGCATGCGTTTGTAAGCTCCATGGATAGACAACACCAATCACTCCGCGATGCACAGCGCATTGCAAGTTCAATGGGACATGGGTTACACACACAGCGTCAATACGTGCGACTTTAGTGGTTTCTGGATGTGTTGCAATTAGGGTTACGATTAGGGTTGTGGATTAGGGTTAGGGTTGTGGTTTGGTTTAGGGTTAGGGTTAGGTATACCTAACCCTAACC
>JAUKPQ010048908.1:0-29429 GCA_032273045.1 Chloridella minuta | reverse complement strand
GGCCAGCTTGCGCACGCGGCGGTGGTCCGCAGAGGCCCATTCCGGGCGCAACCCTTCGATCTGCCGCGCGGTCAGCGGCCCGGCGCGGAGCAACGCCTCCAGCTCGCGCACGGCCGTTTCATCGGGCAGCGCGGGCGGGGGCAGGAGATCGGGCTGGGTGTGCATGGCTAGAGCCGGGGTGTGCGGTAGACGAAGCCCCAGAAAAGCACGGCCACGCCCACGGCGGCGGCGAGGCAGAGCCAGTCCTGGTCGGTGAGGGTGGCGAGGCTCATAGCCACAGGTAGGAACAGGCGAGCCACGCGAGGAAGATGAGCCAGCCGAGGGCGAGCTGGCCGAGGATGCAGTCGGCGGCGAAGTCGATGCGCCGCCGCCAGCGATCTTCGCTCTCGGCACGGTCGGCTGCGCGTTGCAGGAGTTCGGCGTAGATGCCGGGGCGGTAATCGGTGATGGTCGGGATCATGGGGCGGTGGGCTGGGGTTGCGGGGCGGCGGTGAGCGCGCGGGCGGCGGCAAAGCGGCGCAGCGCGTTGGTGGTGAGCGCGGCGAGATCGAGCGTGAAATCCTGCACGCCGCCGCCCTCGGAATCGGTCCAGACGTGGGTGAAGCAAAGCTTGGCCGGATGCCCCGGCATGATGCCGTCGAAGCGCACGCCGGCGGGCAGATCGAGCGGGAAGATGGTGGCGACGGCGGGCTGGATCATGCTACGTGCCTCCAGGTCTGGCCGTTCAGCGCGCGGCTCACAGTGCTGCTGCTCAGGCCCCACGTCGCCGCGAGGGCGCGGACGCTGGCCCCGGTGCGACGCGCGGCCCGCAGGCGGCGCACGCTTTCCTCGGTGAGCACCGCCTGGGAGTTCCGGCTGCCGGTGCCGTTCGGGCGGCGCACGCCGCGGTTGGAGCCGGGGGCGTTCATCGGGCGGCCACCTCCGCGACGCACTTCGGGCAGGGGCAGTGGATGGCGTCCACCGCGTCAGTCATCGCCAGATCGCTGATGCACCCGGCTGCTCCGCGCACCGGCAGGCCCGCGGCGACGAGCAGATCGGAGACGCTGCCGTGCGCGGCGATGGCCTGCTTTTCCAGCGAGGAAAGCTCCTTGAGCACCCCATTGCGCTGCCGGTGCCAGCCCGCCAGCGAAAGCCCCGGCGTGCCCGGATACCGCGCGGAGAGGCAGCCCCGGCGCAGGCTGATCTGCCGGGCCAGCTCCAGCGCCTCGGCGGAAAGAGCCACACGGGCGGGTGATGCATGTAGGTCACAGTTACCTTGTTGCGGGATATCCCCGCACGCCACTCCCGCGCCGTGTGAAATCGGTGAAAGATGAGTTGCCATGGCGTTAGGCGGCGAGGGCGAGGGGCGCGGCGGCAGGGAAGGCGCGCGGGCGAAGTTTTCGGGAAGTCTCCAGGTCCGACCGGACGAATTTGGCGGCGCGCTCACGCACATCGCGGAGGCGAGCCGGCTCCAGCCAGCTCAGGCGCTTCATCCGGTCGTGCACCTGGGAGGCCCTCTCCAGGTCGCGGACAAACAGATCGCAACGCGGATACTGGCGGATCGCGCGGCGGGCCGCCATCATGTCGTAGTGAGCCAGGGAGATGTGGTAGGCGAGCATCCCTTCGGCGTCGCGAAGGGCGTGTGTGAGTTGGTCTTTGGTCATGTGGGAGTTTGGGTTTGGAGATTCAGCCGATGCGGCGGGAGTGGAGGAAGGCGAGCAGGCCGGTGCGGTCGAAGTGCTCCAGGCGGCCGCTGCCGTGCTGGGTGAGCGTGGGGCCGGCGAGGTGCCCTTCCTCGCGCAGGCGGCGCACGGTTTTCGCGTGGCAGTCGAGGATCTGCGCGACCTCGCGCAGCAGGAGGTGAGGGCGGGCGTAAAAGCCCACGGCATCGTCCAGGCGGATGCCGCCGAGCGGCAGGTGGCGCAGCCGCGGGTCGGTGAGCCGCTCCACGCTCGGGCGCAGGATGCGCAGCAGCCGCTTGCGCTCGCGCTCGTCGATGTCCGCATCGGCCACGCGCTCGGCGGGGGCGATGTTGTAGCCGATCAGCGTGCCATCCTCGACCATGCGCACGATGTGATCGTAGCTCGCCCCCAGCCACCACGCCGCCGCTTCCACCCTCACGAACGGGCGGAAAAGCGTGGCGAGGAAATCCGGCTGGAGGGCGGTGCTCATTGGTGGCCGTCAGAGCTGCCTTTGGCGAGCGGGAGCTGGCCCTGCACGTAGTCGCGGAGGGCGGCGCGCCTGTCGTGCGCGGCGCGGAGCGTGCGGGCGGTATGTTGCGCGTGGCTGTGCAAGGTCTGCGCGACCGAGCCGCGCATGCCTTTCGTCACTTCGGCGAGAGACTGATAGACAGAAAGTTCGTCAGCCTCAGTCTGTGCAGCGCTCAGCGCGTGGCTGGCCAGACTCAGCAGTGCGGAGTCGAAGTTCACGCGGCGGCCTCCTCAAGCGCGGGCTGGGCCATGATCGCCTTGCGCAGCTTCTGCAGGGCGGCGTTGTCGATGCGGGTGCCGTTCAGCACTTCGCTGGCGCGGGTGTATTCCACACCGGCCAGCTTGTGGACTTTGCGCAGGCTGAGACCGCGCAGGATCATCTCGGCTTTCAAACGGCGGTGGGGAATCGGCTGCTTCATGGTGCACAGACTTTGCATTGAGTCTGTGCGGCTGTCAAACGTTTTGCAAAAGAATTTGCAAAAAGTTTCCACGGGTGCATTTTCCCCGGCATGAAACGCACGGCGCTGGCCTCACGCATCGCTCTGCTCGTCGAAAAGGCAGGCGGGCAGCGCGCGCTTTCGCGTGTGCTCGGCGTGGCGGATGGAACGGTCATCGGCTGGCTCGGCGACGCCAAGCCCTACGAGCGCACGCTCGCGCAGATTGCCGAGCGCACCGGCGTCTCCGTGGCGTGGCTGCGCGACGGCACGGGCGACGAGGAAGCGGAGATCGGGAGGTTTGCGCAGAGAATCGGGGACTCCGCATCGACAGCAGCCGAATCCTCGCGTGTGATGGAAGACCCTTTGCCCGCCATGCTCCCCGCCCCAGCCAGTTGCCACCGCATCATCGAACACCTCACCCGCACCATGACCCCGGAGATCATCACCACCGCCCTGCGCGACGTGATGAACGACGGGCACCTCTCCGCCGAGGAGCGCCGCCGCACGGCGCAGGCGCTCACCCAGATCCTTGGCTCCCGTCTTTCCGCAGATCACCAGACCCGCAGCAAAAAGAACTGACCATGAAAATCCTGATCGGCGCGCTGCTGGCCGTGATCGCCTTGTTGCTGGCCTACCCGCCAGCGCCGCAGACCGTCATTGTCGCCGCTTCCACGCCACCGCCAGCCACGCCGCCGCCGCGCGATCCCGCCGCTGAAATGGAGGCGGTCATGCAGCGCATGAAGCAAGATCAGGAACGGGCAGCCGCCGAAATGCGTGCGCGGCAGGCGATGCAAGACGCAGAGATGGGGCTTGAGCGGGCCATGCTGCGCGAGCGGGAAATGGAGGAGCGGGCCAAGTTAGCGCGCGAGGCCGTGCTCGGGCCGGGGAAGTAGGCGGTTTCCGGTGATTTAGCGGGAGCGGAGTCGCTCACGGGCCTGAGATTCTGCGGGCCTCGGCGGGGTGTGAAAAGGTGGGGACATGCCAGCCCCGCAACCGTCCAACACCATTCCCGCGAATCGCGCGGCGGTCAAGGGCGCGACGGCGATTCTCATCGCCGCCTTCGCGCTCGCGGCGGCGCTGTATCTCACCGGCTGCGCGGCGCGGGCTCCGCGGGCGCTGCCAGTTCCCGCACCGGCCACGCCCGCAGTCACGGAAGTCCGGCGCGCACAGGCCGTGGTGCGGGAGAAGCTCGCGCCCGCGCAGAGCCGCACGGAGACGATCATCCGCACCGTGGAGACGATCCGCGAGACCGCCGATCCCGCCACGGCGCTGGCGCTGGCCGGCGTGCAGACGGAGCTTTTCCAGGTCCGCGCCGAGCTGCGCGAAACGGCTGACGCGGCCACCGCGGCGGAAGCGAAGGCGCAGGAAGCCGAGCAGCAGGCGGAGGCGCTGCGCACCTGGGGCATCGCGCAGCAAAGCGAAGCCGCCGCGAACGGCGAAGGCTGGCGCAAAAGCGCGGACGCCGCCAAGGCCAGCAAAGCCAGCGCCGACCAGTGGGCCACGGCTTTCCACAAGCGCACCGCGAAGCTCGGCATGCTCGCGGCGGTCGCGGGCTTTTTCCTCGGCACGAAGTTCTTCCCCGTCCCGCCCGTGAAGTGGTGGTGCGGCCTCGGCTTTGCCGCCGCCGGTGGGGCCGCCGCAGCCTATTTCCTGTAACCATGCACGACCCCGATCTCAGACCCCGGACCAATTTCCTCGACGCCAACTGGCGCGAGATCGTTTTCACCGTCCTCGCCATCGCCGCCTTTTACGCGGCGCGGTTCGTGGTGCAGTGGCTCGACCCGAGCGCGGCCACCACGGACTTCGGCGCGCTCGATGTCATCGCCTACGCCGTGACCGCGAGCCTCGCGGCGCATCTCGGCGTGTGGATCATCCTCCGCGTGGCGCTGAAGACCTTTCACCGCTACCTCGACGACAAGGCGCTGCGCCGCGACTTCATCGAGCTGCAACTCAACCACCGCGTCTGGACCGCGCTCGCCGTGATCGCCTTTGAGCTGTGGCTGCTCGCCCGTTTCGCCGCCCTCGTGGCGGGTGCCAAATGAAGACGCTCCTGCTCATCCTTTGCGCCGCGGCCACCGCGACGGCCGCGCCGCTCCCCGCCGATGCCCGCGCGCGCGTCGTCGCCTCCGCCGATGCCATGCTCGGCTGGCACGAGGCCACCGGGCGCAACGACGGGCGGCACATCGACGCCATCCTCGCCGCCGTGGGCATGGCGGGCACGCGGGCACCCTACTGCGCAGCCTTCGTGGTGAAGGCCGGCGACGACGCCCTGGGGCGCGCGCTCAATCCCTACCCGCGCAGCGCGTGGTCGCCCGACATGGTGCCGCGCCCCACCTGGACGCGCGCCCAGGGCGGACCCGAGCCGCGGGCCGGCGACACCTTCGGCATCTACTTTCCCGCGAAAGGCCGCGTGGCCCACACCGGCCTCGTGCGGCGCAACCTCGGCAACGTGATCGAGACCGTCGAGGGCAACACCTCGCCCGACGCCGCGCCCGGCAGCGCCGCAGATCGCGATGGCGGCGGGGTCTATCGCAAGCGCCGCCTCCGCCGGCAAATCCACGCCACGCAGGACCACCTCCGCACGCCATGAACTTCCCCGCCGGACAGACCATCCGCTTTCGCGGCAAGGCCGCCGAGGCCCGCGCCGAGCAGGCCGTCAAAGATGCGCCCGGTCGCGTGGAGCGCGTGAGCAAATGCAGCGTGCGCCTGCTCGTCTCCGCCACCCTCACCCTCGCCGCCGCGCCCGCCCGCCGCGCCGCCGTTTTGCACCCCGAATGATTTTCACGAATACCCATAACCAAGGGGCCGGCAGCAACGCCGGGCCATGCAGCCAAGTGGCGGAGACGACACCGGGGATCGTCGGCCATCGTGCCGTCGTCGGTGCTGGTTCCGTTAAACCAGCTTGGTCCGAGTCAGCAACTGCATCGCCTGTGCGCCGAGTGCCGGCCCCGCTGTTTTCCGGCTTGCTCCCCCTTGCGCTCCTCGCAGTGTGCGCGGCGGAGTGGGCGTGGCTGAAGCTTTTGCGCGCCGCGTTGGCGTTCCGGCCAGTGCTGCTGCTGTGCGTGTTCGGAGTCTGCGGCGAAGCATCCGCAGGGTTTGGATATGTTCCGTCGCCGGGGTTGCTGGGGGGCTTCCCCGGCGGCGGTTTTTTCGCGCTCCTGGCACAGGCACCATCCGACGCGGACTGGCCGCTGGTTGGAAAAATCGGTGCCGGGCTCGTGGTCATGGCCGGCCTCGTGGCTGCGTGGCGTTACCTAACCGGCCAGCAGGGATCGCAAACTGTCACGCTGGACCCGCCTACCGTCACCACAAAGAAGGAGGTCCGCTGGGCGACATGGGAGGAAGTCGAGCACCTGCGCAGCGAGGTGGCTGACA
This sequence comes from Chloridella minuta, assembly GCA_032273045.1. Classification (NCBI taxonomy): domain Eukaryota; class Xanthophyceae; order Mischococcales; family Pleurochloridaceae; genus Chloridella; species Chloridella minuta. The sequence goes on along the minus strand of JAUKPQ010048908.1, from coordinate 23,428 downwards.
TGCGAGCCGATGTGATCGAGCGCGACGACCAGAAGCGGGAATACCTGGAATCGAAGTTTCACGAAGTCAGCCGCGAACGCAGCGTCTCCACCGCGCGACTCCACGAGCGCCTCGAAGCGACCGCCAACGCGCTGCGCACGGATCTGGATAACAAGATCGAAGGGGTTCGACGCGAGGTCCACGAAATGCCCAACAAGCTCGTGACGCTGTTGAAGGAAACCGGAGCCATCGGAGGCAAAAAAGGATGAACAATCCCGCTTTCACCAACCGCTACGTGCGCGAAGTCCTCGCCCTGGTCGCGCTCAAGCCGAAGCCGCAAAACGAGCTGACGGAACGGCAGATTTTCGAGGGCGTGAAACAGCTCTCCCGCGAACCGCTCGACGTGGACGAGCTGCGCGCGGCGCTGAACTGGAACCTCGCGCGCCGCTACGTGGAGAGCCGCAACGACGACGACCTGGAGCGCGAGGTTTTCAGCCTCACCCTCACGGGCAAGCAAAAGGAGAAACTCGCGTGAATGAAAGGACGACCCAAGCCCAAGTCGAACGCCGTGCTCAAGACGCTGCCGCGGGAGCGGCAGGAGCAGATCGCGGAATGGTGCGCGAAGCCCAACGAGCGGGACGCGGACGGCAAGCCCATCCCGCAGACCGGCGGGCTGGCCTTTGCCCAGGAGCAGCTCGCGGCGGATGGCGTCAAGGTCTCGCTCAGTGTCGTCGGGGAGTTCTGGTCCTGGTGGCGCTTGGAGCAGGATTTGGAAATCAGCTTCGAGCGGGAGGAGCAGGTGCTGGCGAAGACCGGCGACCGGCGGAAAGCGCGCGAGGCTGGCGAGAGCCTGCTCATGCGGCTGGGCATCGCCCGGCAGGATCCGGAGCTGCTGACCGCCGCGGCGAAAGTCTCGGACTCGCGGCGCAATCTCGACCTGCAGGAGGAGACAGGGAAAACCAAAGCGCAGCAGAAGAACCGGCAACTCGACCAGGGCGAGAAGCGGCTGGCGCACGAGCGGGAGAAATTCAAGGCATCCATCCGCACGAAGGTCGAGGCTGGCTTGGCGGAGATCGCGGAGCAGGTGAAGGGCAACACCGCGGCGGAAGCCGCGCTGGAGAAGCTGAAGGTGGCCATCTCCGCATGAGCACGGCCGTCCAATCTCTCACGGCCAAAGTCCAAGGCGCGGCCAAGCCCGCCGTGGACGTGCCCCAGCGCGCGAGCTTCGAGGAGTTTCTGGAAAAGGATGCCCGCGTGCCGGATCGCGCGAAGGCCGGTGAATACACCGCTTTTTCTTTTGAGGGCCGCGAAGCCATCCGGCTGCTCGTGCGGCGCATCGATCACGTCCTGGGCTCGCACACCGGCACGCCGATCGCCGACGCCCGCTGCGGCGTGGCGGGCGGCGCGCAGTGGGGCAAGACGATTCTCGAACTCAATCTCGCGGGCTATTGCACCGGCCAGCGTTTCCTCCGCTTCGGCATGTTCCTGCCGGACGATGCGCTCGCCGCCGGCATGGTGGACACGAAGCTGCGGCCCGATGTGATCGATCAGATCCCGTGGCTCGCCGAGATGACGCAGGTGGGCAAGGCCGTGAACAAGAGCGGCAAGACGGTGAACCGCAAAGGCGCGTTCATGGTCACCGATGGGAAGCGCCGCAGCTACGGCCTCGTGCTCGGCCTGCAGAAGATCCCGACCAGCTACACCCTCGACATCGCCGCGAAGGATGAGGTCGATGACATCCCGGAGAAAACGGGGCGCTTCGTCCGCGGTCGTCTCACCAGCTCGCCGCTCCGCTTCGCTCTCGACATCGGGACCCAGCGCGTGGCCGGGCGCGGGATGAACAAGGTGTGGAAAGATGGCAGCCAGGGCGTGGTGCTGCTCGGGCCGGCGATGGGAATCGCTGATGCGGAGTGGACTTCTCCGGGCGATGAAATCACCGCGATCCCGACCGATTGGATAAACCCCGAGGAACATTTTCCGCAGATCGTCCGCCGCCAGCTCGACGCGGAACCCGCCACCGATGATCCCAAGCTTACCTGGGCCGGGGTGTTTGCGCGAGACGACGACGGCGCGACGTGGAAATACGACCGCGCCGGCACCTACTACCTCGCGCACCCGGACACCGGCGCGCCGCTGAACCGCGCGCATCCGCTCGGCCACCACCGCAAGCCGGAGAAGCTCGAAAGCGAAAACTGGACGCTGCGCATCTCGCAACTTTCGATCGACGCCATCAGCGTTGCACAGATCGTGCATGGATTCTGCGACGAGGACGAAGGCGCGATCAGCTCGCCCGACGCGATGATCGTTTTCCGGTGCGACGTGCTCGCGCTGCCGCAGTCGAGCGCGCAGGCGCTCACACCCGAGATCATCCAACGCGCCCAGGGACTCGATCCGTTTCACATCCGCCTGACCCGCGATAACGGCCGCCCGTGCTTCGCCGGACTCGACATGGGCGACCAGTGCTGGCTCGTCTCCCGCGAACGCGAAACCGCCGCGCGCAAAAGGATTCACTTCGCCGCGAAAATTCCCGCGGGCGACGTGGTGCGCCGCGCGGTCTCGCTGTTCAATGCCATCGGCCTCACGGCGCTCTTTATCGACCAGCGCCCGCTGGTTTCCGAGTCGCGCACCATCGCGCTGCATCTCAACGGACTGGCGACGCTCGACCGCTGGCCGGACGCGCCGAGCGCCACAAACCGCGACGCCTACCTCACGCTGCCCGGCGGACTGACCTGGGATGGCCGCAACCAGCGCTGGCGCAATCTCAAGTGCGCGGTCGTGCGCTTCGACCAGCGCAAGCTCGGCGGCGGCATCACTCACGGCTTCGATGTCTATGATGAAGGTGGGCTGACGAAGTTCGTGCCGCTGATCAACGTCAACCGCTTCGAGTGCATCGACCGCGCCGTGCGCGAACTGCTCACCCCGGCGGAGAGCGTCATGGAGGTCATCGGCGGCAGTGTGCGCGAGGAGCCGGCGGTGCTGCTACCCGGCGGCAACGATCCGCTGGCCGCGCTCCTCGCCGCGCATCTCATCACCGGCAGCGAACGCGCCAAGGAGAAAGACGGCACGCTCGGCGACTACGTGGACCAGTGCGCGAATCACCTCCTGCTCGCAGACGGCTACTCCGCGCTGGCCGAAATGGAATGCGGGGATGCGCGCCCGGTCATCGCCGCCACCGGCACCCGCGTGCCGCAGTCCGAAACGGGGCGCAGCCGGGCGGGCGGGATGGTCATGTCGCGGCAGATCGGGGGCATGCTATGACTTTCGCGTTTTCACCAGCGCCTGAATTTCGGCCTCAGACCCCCGCTCCGCGGTCTTGCCCTTGCCGGACGCTTCCGCCGCGCGCTAGGGCTTTGCACGGCGTTGCACGGATAGCCTGCTTCCTGCCTGGTGCTTTTCCAAAACTACCGGAAGGCCAATCCGCGGGCGCGCCAGAAGCCCTTGATGCTTTTGATCTGGGGAATCATGTCGGACGGAAAGCGCGGCGGCAGCAGCGCTACGGAGTGAGTCCCGGCGCGCGCCGCACTGCGCGCCGCCGCGCGCTTTTCCATCAGGCGGAAGTCTCCCTCGGAGCGCTGCGGGCGCGCCGGCAGCGCAGCCGGAACGGAAGGAGCCGCTGGAGCTGCGGTTCTGGCAAAAAACTCATCCCATGCGTTAGCGGCGTTCACGGGTGCGAAAGAAGCACGTTTTGCGCGGAGGTGCCAGCGGCATGACCACGCATTTGACTCTCCCCGTCCTCTCCGGCTCGACTTTCGCCACGGCGAACGCCGCCGCGCCCGCCGCGCCCGCGCCGCTGTCCGGCCCGATCCGGCCGCCCGCGACTCAGCCGGTTTTCGATCCGGCGAATATCGAGCTGCAGCGCCGGATGCGTTTCAACCCGCTGCGCGCCCTGGACCCGAGCAATCTCTCCATCGCGCACGATCAGTTCGATCTCGGCATTCTCCGCCAGGCCGCGCTGCTCTGGGATGCCATGATCCGGCGCGACGACACGCTCTCCTTTGTCGTGCCGCAGTTTTGCAACGCCGTGGCCGGAAAGCCATGGGGCGTGTTCAAAAAGAAAAACGCCGATCCCGTGGAAGCCGCCCGGCACGCCGCCGCGCTGGAATACTGCTACGCGAATCTCTCGGCGGTGAACGCCTTTGACCGCAACGAACGCGGCGACCGGCATCTGCTGCTCAGGCAAATGGGCCTGTGCTACGCGATGAAATACGCGGTGCATCACTTCGTCTGGAAACCGCAGCCCGGCGAGATGATCGAGATCGAGGTGGAAGGCAAGACGGTGACCGTGCCCAAGCTCACCGCCGAGCTGGAGTTCGTCCCGCTGTGGTTTTTTGAGAACGTCTCGGGCACGCTCCGCTTCCTGCCGTTTGGCGGGTTCGGCATCCAAGGGCAGGATCTGGACTGGGAGGGCGAGTGGATGGTCACGACCGGCGAAGGCCTGATGTTCGCCGCCGCCTCCAGCTACGTTTTCAAGCGGCTCGGCTTCCAGGACTGGACCACGTTTAACGAGCGCTACGCGCTGCCGAAGATCGTGGGCATGACCAATGCGCAGAAGGACAGCCCGGCCGGCGCGGCGATGACGGAAATCGTCAACGCCTTCAACGGCGACATGGGCGTGGTCATTCACGAGTGCCAGCCGGGCGACAAGCCGCCCATCGCCCTGCTTGGCCCGGACGGCGCAGTCAGCGTGGACATCTTCGAGCGGTTCATCGACCGCCAGGACAAGAAGATGACCGTGATGTTCCGCGGCGGGGACAAGCGCAACATCGCCGGAGACAAGGCTGACAGCGGCGTGAGCGCGCAGATCAGCGAGACCGAAGCCATGGAGCTGGCGCACTGCGCGGCCATGGCCAGCGCCTGCCGGGCCTACATTGATCGCGCAGTCATCCGCTTCTGCTTTGGAGAAGGCGTGGAGCCGCTGGCTCACTTCGGCTTGCCGGACATGGACGCCGAGGACGCGCAGCAGCTCCGCGAGAGCGCGGGCTTCCTCGCCGATCGCGGCGCGAAAGTGGAACTCGACACCGTCGCCGAACGGCTCGGGGTCACGCTGTGCGAGGACGAAGCGGACGCGCTGCAGCCCGCGGTGAAAGCCGCGGCACCGGGGGATTTTACCGCAGAGGCGCAGAGGACGCAGAGGGAGGAAAAGGAAAGCACGGCGAATGCGGCGGGGCTAGCGCGGCTGCGGCAACTCGTGGAGGAGGCGCTGCGCACTGGGAACGCCAATCCGAATCACGACCCCACGGGGCGCTTCGCATCCTACAGCGGCGCGTATGCCGACGCCGCGGCGGAAGCCGCGGAGATCGAAAAAGGCCGTGTCGCCATGCAGGCGGCGATCGACACCCAGCAGGATCAGCTCAACGCCATGCACCGTCCGGGCGTGGGCACGATCGACTTCCGCTGGGGCAACTCCGGCGGCGGAGTGCGCCACATCATTGAAAAGCGCGATCGCGAAGGCGCACAGCGGCAGTCGCTGGCCGGCCAGAGCGGAGAGAAGATCGCCCTGCGCATCCCCGAGGTGATCGCGAAAGGCACGCTCGGCCCGCCTTACGCCGACAAGAATGGGCGCAAACGAAACATCGAGCATGAGGGAATGCGCGCGGTGCTCTCCCTCGACTTTGAGCGCGGCGACCGCCGCGTGTGGCTCCTCTCCGGTTTCCAACGCACATGAAAAAATCCCCGATGAACGAAGAGCAGTTCGGTTGTGGACTCTCCGTCCTACTCTCCCTGGCCTACATGGTTACGCAGCGCGGGCGAGCGGGGACGAAGGGAACCTTGCACGGGCTTTTTCGCACGGCAAACGAAAACGACATGCGGCTGACCGCGGGGATCTGCACGGCGAACATCGCCGGCGTGGCCGATGGCGAGTGGGGGCTGATCGCGCCCTACGGACGGCACCCTTCGCCGGACGGCAGTTATGAGCAAGTCCTCGACTACTCGCAGGCGGAGAAGGTCGTGGCCACCTGGAACTCGATCACCGGCCGGGCCGCGCGGCTCTTCAAAAACATCATGCACGGCCTCGGGCCGAAATCCTCCACACCCGTATGGGAGGGGCATCCGGAAACCGACCGGATGCGCTGGCCGAAAGACAAGCTGCTCGCGGAAGTCACCGACATCCGCACCGGAAACGAGGGCCTCGAAGGCCGCGTGACCTGGAACGCCAAGGGCGCGGCGACGCGCACCCGCGGCCCGCTCTTTCCCTCCGCGCTCTGGTGGCACTGGCCGCCGAGCGGCGAACCCCGCGCGGTCTTTCCCGAGCTGCTCGAAAGCATCGGCCTCGTGGCCACACCGAACATTGCCGGCGTCCCCGCGTGGACGGCCAATGCCAACCCTTTTGCCGGCGATCCGCAGGCAGAAAACCAACCAACCAACCACAACGACGACATGAATCCTGAACAACTCCAGGCACTGCGGAAGGCACTCAACCTGCCCGAAACCGCGGACGCCGCCACCATCATCAGCACGGCCAATGCGGCCCTGCAGCTCACCACGGCCAACGCCGCGCTCGTCACCGAACGCGACGGGCTGAAGACGGCGAACGCCGATCTCACCACGACCAACGCCACGCTCACCACCGAGCGCGACGGGCTGAAGACCACCAACGCCACGCTCACCACCGAGCGCGACGGCCTGACCACGGCCAACGCCACGCTCGTCACCGGCGTGCTCAATCTCGCCGAGAAAAAAGGCGCGATCACTCCGGCGGAACGCGAAGCCTACAAGGGCCGGCTGACCACGGCGAACACCGCCGCCGACGCGCTCAAGGAACTGGAGACCCGCAAGGCGATGAACACCGCATCGATCGAGATCAGCGGCAGCCGCGTGGACATCTCCACCGCCAATGCCCGCGCCGACGTGATCAACGCGGCCGTGGCCAAGCGCATGAAGGACGAAGCGTGCGACCGCGACACCGCCTACGGCCGAGTGAAGGCCGACCCGATGTTCGCCGCGGTCTTCGCCGCCATGGCCGATCCCACCCGCAAGGAATCCTGATTCTCGAAACCAACCAACCAACCAGCACCAACATCATCATGAAGAAACTCCAACTCATCGCGGTCAGCCTGCTCGCCATCGTCTTTGGACGCCCGGCCGGGCTCTGCACCGCCAATGCCAAGCCCGCGGCGGAAGCCCCGGAAAACCCCGAAGCCGAACCCGCGCCGAAAGCCGCGGAAGACAACAGCCCGCTCGCGCTGCAGTGCCGCGGAGCGGGCGTAGATCCCGCCGATGTGCGCTGGCGCGTGCAGGCCGGGCTCGATCTCGACCAGGCCGTGCAGGCCGCGATCGCCCAAAAGGAATCCGACGCCCAGCGCGCCACTGAAACCAAAAAGAAGAAGTAACCCACCGACCCACTCACTCATCAGTCATCCAATCATGAAACAACTCCGACTCATCCTCTGCGGCCTCGCCGCGCTCTTCGTCGGCGGGCTGCGCGACACCTTCGCCACAGCCAACGCCGAAACCGCCGCGGGCACCCACACGGTGCTCAACCTGCGGGCCGATGCGGCCCATAGCTACACCCACTTGCTCATCAAGGCGGGGTCCGATGCCTTCCACGGCGCGGTCACCTCGGCCACGAGCAGCTACCCCATCGGCACGACCACCGACGCGCCCGACGCCGCGGAGGATATTCTCCACGTCACTCCGCTCGGCATCGGCGATGAGACGCGCAAGGTGCGCGTGGCCACGGCCATCGCCAAGGACGTGGATCTCTACGTCGCGGCCAATGGCTTCGCCTCCGCGCTGCCTGCCTCCGCCGGCACCTACTACAAGATCGGGCGGACTGTCGCCCTCGCCGTGCAGGAAGGCTCGGGCAACTACCTCGCGGAATTCGCGCCGTGCGCCCCGGTGAAGACCCTCGTCATCGCCGCCGCCACCGGCACCGCCGCCACGGATGTCGCCGCCCTTTTCACCGCGCTGCAAAGCGGCCCGGCGGAGATAAAGGCGCTCTAAACCGCAGACCAACCAAACAATCAGCAATCATCGAATGAACCGACTCCTCATCACCGGCCGCACGGCCAACGCGGCGCTCGCCGCCAGCATCATGGCCTCGGCAACGCCGGCGCCCTATCAACCCGCTGCCGAACTCGGCCACGGATCCATCACGACCGCCAATGCCAGCCTGTTTGTGCAGGCGCATTTCAACGAGCCGTGCACCATCTACGCCAACGGCTGGCGCGACCCCTCCAACCTGGATGCCCTCTGCGAATTCCTCGCCCCGACCATCCCTGGCACCGGCGAGCGCTACGAGCACATCACCTTCCCGAACGCGGAGGCTTTCCTCTCCGATGTGAACGCGGACGATGATCTGCGCGCGATCGGCGGCGACTTCAAGACCGTGGATTACACCAGCGGAAAAACCACGCGCACCGTGCCCAACCGCGGCCTGCGCATGGTGCTCGACTGGGACAAGATCAAGAACATGCCGAACTGGCAGGAGCACTACACGAACCTCCTGCTCACCCGCATCCAGCGCAATGCCGCCCGGCGCAAGTATGCGCTCGGCATCGCTGCCGCGATCGACGTGCCGCTGGTGTGGGACGCTGCCGGCGCGGCGGACCCGGACTACGATCTGGCCAACCAGGCGCAGACCTCCGGCGATGCCAGCGGTATCACGCCCACCCATGCGCTGTGGGGCATCGGCGCGCAACTCCTGCGCATGCAGTGCTATGGCGCGACGAACACGGCGAAAGCCATGGCCGGGCGCATGCTCAATCCCGTGGAAGCCTCCGCCAAGGCCGGCCTGAAAGGCTACCTCGACGAAAGCCGCTACCAGTCGGGCACGAGCAAGAGCCGAATCACCGGAGCCAAGGTGCTGCTGTTCACCAGCGCGCCCACGAGCACCGAGGATCCGTCGAACTTCAAGACGGCCAAGGCCAACACCAGCCAGGGCGGGCTCCGCGCCGTCTATATCCGGCAAATCAGCGTCAAGCAGTGGGAAATCGTGGTCGAGGTTTACGAGACGGAATTCACCGCCTCCACGCTCGGCGTCCGCGCCCTCAGCATCACGGCCAGCTAAGCGTCTTCGACGCCTTTGCTTCCAACCCAGCGGCCCGGCGACGGGCCGCTGTCTGGAGCCAAAAGCTCAACCCAACAACACCCCAACTCATGCCCCGCTGGTTCGCACTCTCGACCGATTTCCTCAAGGCCACCGCTCACGGTGACCTGATCGACCGTGCGCGTTCGCTGGCGACCGGCGGGGTCGATCCGGTGACGGAGGCCATCGCCAACGCCGTGGCGCGGGTGCGCCGCGCGATCGCGCCGGGCAACGTGCTGGATCTCGATGCCGCGAAGATCCCCGGCAGCCTCAAGGGCGCGGCGGAGAAGCTCGCGATCTATGACCTGATGGAGCGGATCGGCCTGCCCGACAGCTACTGGGCCGGGCCGCGCAAAGACATCCTCAGCGACCTCAATCGGATCGCCGACAACAAGACGAAGGTCGAGCTGGCCGACGTCGCGGAAAGCACCGCCACCTTCGCGCCCACCGGGCAGAAGGTCACGGCCGTCAACGTGCCGCGCCGGCAGACCGGGAGGGACAATACCAGCGGACTATGAGAGGCGACGTCGTCATTGCTCTCGTGTTGGGTCTGGTCATCGGCTTTGCCGGTGGCGCACGGCTGATGGCGAAAGCGCTGCTGCAGCGGCTCGCCGAGATGGGTGAGCATCGCGCCGCCGAAAGGCTCCGGGAGGAGGAACCGTGAAAGCGGCCGTGATCGAACTCGCCCGCCGCGCGCTGCCGCTGATGAACGCCGCGCACCGCGCGGAAGCGGAGGCGCTGATCGCGCATTTCGAGCGCGCGGAAACGGGCGAGCCTTTCGCCGCCTACCTCCGCAGCGCCGCCGCCGCGTGGGAGGCAGACCTGCACGGCGTCCGCCTGGCGCTGGCCTCGGCGCTGCACGCGGAGAGCATGGAAGCGCTGGCCGCGTTCCGGCGTCTGCTGCCCGGCCTGCTGCGCGAGGCGAATGAGAGCCCCGCGCTGGCCGGCGTGCTCGCGGAGGCGATGGCGCATGGTTTCTACGGCACGTTCCAGGACGAGACTTCCGGGCGGACGGCCAATGCGGCCGTGGCGCTCTCCGAGGATCCCGTGGTCACTGCGGCGATGCGCCAGTGGCGCTCCCGGTCGATCCTGCCGGTCGATGTCGGCAGCGCCGAGCTGCGCGGGATGGAGCAGGAGATGGCGCTGCGCTCGGTCTTTTCCGCGCGCACCACGAACGCCGACTATCTCGCGAAGATCGCGGAGGTGGTGGACGACATCCTTTCCTCGAAAATCAATCTGCCCGAGGGCCGCATTCGGCTCATGCGCAAACTCAAGGAACTCGGCTACAGCCCGGAGAAGGGATTCCCCGGCGACATGGAACTCATCCCGCCCGCCGAGCGCGGCTCGCTGCAGGACCTCTCCAGCGAACGCCGCATCGATCTTGTGTTGGAAACCAACGTGCGCATCGCCCAGGGCTACGCGCAGACGCTCGCGGGCTCCACGTCCTACGCGCGGACGGCGTATCCAGCGTGGGAGCTGGTGCGACTTTATCTGCGCGACGTGCCGCGCGGCAGCGCCGAGAGCCACAGCATCGGCTGGCAAAAGCGCTGGAGTGATGCGGGCGAAAGTGTGGCGTGGGAGGGAGCGGTCCAGGGTGAGCTGATCGCGCGCAAGGATTCGCCGATCTGGCCGGCGCTCGGCGATGGGGCGGGCGGCTACAGCGACACGCTGGGCAACGGCTTTCCGCCTTTCGCCTTCCGCAGCGGCTACGCTTGGAAGGCCGTGAGCCGCGAGCGCGCGGTGGGCCTGAAGCTCATCCAGCGCGGAAATTCGCAAGTCCAGCCCGTGGCGGCCACCCTCACGCCGGGCCAAAAGGAAGTGCGCCGCATCGTCGAGGCCATGCCCGCCGATCTGCGCGCCGAACTGGAAAGGGAACTCGCGGCATGAGCGTTCTCGCGATCGAGATCAGCGACCAGCTTTCCGCCGGCATGCGCTACGTCACCGACCGGCTGGAAGGTCCGGCCCGCGTCGAACTCGGGCAGGCCATGGGCGCGGAGGTGCAGCTCGTGGTGGTGGCGCATTTGCGCGGCCTCGCCGCCACCCGCCACGACACCGCCAACCGGCTCGGAGCCTCGCCCACGAACTACCTCGCGCAAGCCACCGATGCCGCCGCGGGCGCGGACGTGCTCGCCGCGGAAAGCGGCGCGGCCACGCTCACGTTCCGCCATCCGACGATCGCGCGGGCTTTCCGCGACATCCATATCACCGCGAAAGGCGCGGGCGCACTGACCATCCCGGTGGACAAGCTGGCCTATGGCCGCCGTGCTTCGCAGTTCGATCTTTACGTGTGGCGCTCGAAGACCACCGGCAGCGCCTTCCTTGCGCTGCGCCAGGAGGATCGCCACGCCCGCCCGCTGCTCATGTTCCTGCTCGTGCGTTCGGTCACGCAAAAACAGGACCGCTCGCTCATGCCATCCGACGCGGAGATCGCCGACGCCGCCGTGCAGGGCGTGCGGGAATACCTCCGCCAGACCGTCTCCACCGCCCACCTCTCGAACTGATGATCGACCTCACCTTCAATCTCGTCACCAAAGTCGCCCGGCTCGTCCAGTCCGTCACGATCAAGCCGGGCGGCGACGTGCCGGTGCGCGTGACCTTTAGCGCCGCGCCGAATGCGCTCACCAGCCTCACGCTCGCGCTGGGCAGCGATGCCACGCCGCCCGCGGTGCTCGCCTACACCGCGGATTTCACCGAGGAAAGCGAGACGGTCTGGACGGCCCTGCTCGATGCGAGCGACACGCGCCTGGTGGAGTTCATGGCCGCGAAATCCGTGGCCACGGTCCACGCGGAACTGACCGCGGTGATCGATGGCGAGGAGGCCATCTGCCCGAATGTCCCCGTGACCGTGCAGCACCGCGTGGTCTCCGGCGACCCCACCGGCGAGGGCGGGCCGGACTACTACACTGCGGCGGAAACCGATGACCTGCTGCCGTCCCGCACGGTGGATGTCATCGATGCCGCCGCCCGCCTCGCGCTGACCACAGCCACCGTGCGCGCCGGGGATTTCGTCCGCGAAATCGGGCGCGCGGAAGTGACCAAGCTCACCTGCATCGGCAGCACCTATGTCGCGCCGGTCGCGGAGACCACGGAGATCACCTGCGCCCCGGATGTGGCGGGCTCGCTCAATAGCACGAGCTTCTATCTTTCGACGCTCACCGAGGGCGTCTATGTCTGGTTCAACGTGGCCGGTGCCGGGGTCGATCCTGCCGCTGCGGACCGCGGCATCGAGATCGCCATCCCGACGAACGAGACGGCCGTGAACATCGCCATCGCCATCACTGCGGCGTTGCATGCGGATGCGGATTTCACGGCGAGCCGCGTGGGTGCGGTGGTCACGGTGGTCAATGACGACGCTGGCGCGACCGTCTACGGCGTCAGCGGCGACGTGGACACGCTTACTTTCACGATCACCAATCCGGTGACCGGTGCCGCCGCGACCCACACCCTCGAAGGCGACACCCTCACTCTCTACAACGGCACCGATACCGCGCGCACCGTGGGCTTCTCGTTCGCGGGCAGTGTCGGGACCATCGCCGTCACGCTCCCGACTTCCACGCAGACCGCCGCGCAGATCGCCGCGCTCACACAAGCCGCCATCGAGGCGCACGCGGATTTCACCGCCGTCCAGGGCACTGGCGGCGCGACCGCCGAAGTCACCGTCACGAACGCCGCGCGCGGGGCCGCGACCGATGCCACTGCGGGCACCACCAGTTTCACGGTGGCGGTGCTCGCGCAGGGCACGACCACGAACAACGAAACCTATGTCCTCGTGGATGAGTCGCTGATCGCGTCGGAGGCCGGCTGGCGCGCTCTCGCGGTAGCGGGGCCATGCTTCTCCGCTTACTACGCAGGCTCGAATATCAATCTGAGTTGGGGCGTGTTTACGAAAATAACCCCCAATACGGAGACGATTGATACGCACCGCTGCTACGATCCGGCGACCGGTCGCTTCACCCCGACGGTGGCGGGCAAGTATTTTTTCAACGTCACGGCGCGGACTAACATGGTTGCGGGGCTTTGTTCCGTGACGGTGTATAAAAACGGCGCGGAGGCCACTGCTCGCCTCGGCGAGATCACCGTCAATGGCGGCGCGACGGTGGCGCGCGTTGGCGGGAGTCAGATTATGATCGCGAACGGCACCACTGACTACTTTGAGTTCTACGCCCGGCAGATGGATTCCGATGGGTCATCTGTTCGCCCGTTCCTTCAAGGCCAGTCGGAAAATGTCTTCCAAGCCTCCTACCTATGTCCTTAGTCCTCAAGCTCAGAGTCCTTTTCCCCGACCTCGACCCCGATCGCGACCTGACGGTGATGGACGACGGCACCGGCCCGCGCATCGTCCGGTGGAACCGACCGGAGCCGCAACCGACCCCCGAGCAGATCTCGGCAGTGGCCGTGCCGGAGCCCGTGCTCGCGCTCACCGCACGGCAGGCCCGCCTCTGGCTGCTCACCGCCGGGCTCGACGACGCGGCAATCCGCGCGCAGATCGCCGCCATTCCTGACGCCGCCCAGCGCGCCGCGGCGCTCGTGGAGTGGGAGTATTCAGTCGCCATCCACAGCGACCATCCGCTCGTCCTGCAGGTCGCCAGTGGCCTCGGGCTGAGCGCCGCGCAGCTCCGCGCCGCTTTCATCGCGGCCCAAAGCCTGTGAGCACCGCCGCCACCATCCAGCTCGCGCTCGCCGCCCTGCTCGGCGCGGACGGGGCGCTGCGCTCGCCGGTGCCGGTCGTGGCCCGGCGGGAAAAGGAATTCGCGGCGGAGATCGAGGTGGCGGCGGCGCGCGGCGCGGGGCTGTGCGCGCTGGTCATGCCGGTGCTGCCCACGAGCGCGGTCACGGATTCGCCGCGCGTGTTCTTCGATCGCGCCGAGGCGCGGGTCCGGCTGGTGGAGGAGCCGGCGCGCAACACCACCGGCTGTTCCGCCTGGCAGCTCGCCGACGACGTGGCCGCCGCGCTGCAGTGGCAGCCGCGCGCCGCGGGCACGCCGCTGGCCGGGCTGCTCGCGCATCCGCTGCACCTCGCGAGCGCCGCCGTGGAGACCGTGTCCGACGCCCGTCTGCGGCTCGTGGACGTGATCTTCAATGCGACCTACGCGCTGCCCGCGCGCACCGTGCCGACCGCGGCTTTCACGCCCGCATTCCAAAGCGCGGCCGACGATCTGCAGGCCGCGTGCGTCGCGCAGCTCACGGCCGGGCTTTCGCTCGCTGCGCCGGTGCTCGCGCAGCGCGATCACGATCTCGCGAGCGACATCGCCAGCGCCGGCCATCCGCTCCGCGTGCAGGTGCTGCCGCCGCGCCCGGCCGGCGCGCTGCAAGGGGTGCCGTTTGTCTTTTTCGACCGCTACGAAGTGCGCGTGCGCATCACCGAACAGCCCGCGCTGAACACCGGCCCGGATGCCTACGACCTCGCGGAAGACGTGGCCGGCGCGCTGCACTGGCAGCCCTTCGCCGGTTTCCTCGCGCACCCGCTGCAGCTCGCGCCGCGCTGCATGCAGCTCACCGACAGCCTCACCACCCGCGAGATCGACGTGATCTTTCACGCCGCCCTCGGCTTCGAACCGTGAACCAGTGCCGCTGCGGCCCACTTCCTAAATGCTAAATCCTAAATCCTAAATTCCATGAACCGCTACGGACAATCCATCACCTGGAGCACCATCGATGCTCCCCACCTCTTCACCGGCATCTGCACGCGCTACAGCTACCGCGACGCGCGGCAGCGCCAGCTCGATGACGACGAGGCCGGCGACAACCGCGCGCTCATTCAGCACTCGCAAAAAGCCGAGATCGATTTCGAGGCCAAGGTTACCGGATCGAGCACGGACTTCCTGAATCTCGGCGCGGGCGGGGCCATCACGGTGGACGGCATCGAGAGCGGCGTGATCCTGGTGCGGCGCGCGGTGGAGCGGTGGACGCTGCAGCAGCCCAAGACCGCGAGCATCCAGGCCACGCACTACCCGGATATGGTGCAGGCCGATCCAGCGCTCGCCGGAGTGGACCGCAGCGCGGTCACGCCGGACCAGAGCGGGCTCGGCATCGTTACGCCCGGCGGCGTGCTTATTTACGGCACCAGCGGACTCACGCACGCCGAGGGTGTGGTCCACGAGTTGGAGCTGACGCAGGAGCTGCAGATCACCGAGGACGATCCCTCGCCCGCCGGGACGATCCTCGGCGCGGCCAGCCACGGCTGGCTGATGAGCCTGCGTCTGCGGCTGCTCGCCACCGGCGACATCCCAGCGACGGGAACCACGCTGAACATCACCGGCGCGCCGGGCGCGGCGGCCAACCAGTTCCGCATCGAAAGCGCGGACACGCTCTACGAGGGCAAGCGCGGGATGATGTATGAGATCGGCGCGCTGTGGATCCCGCCCTTCGATTGAGCGTGACCGATGAACGACACCGCGATCAACGACCTGCGCGCCCTCGGCGAGGAGCTGGCGGGCGCGCTGCACAGCGGGTGGGAGCCCGCGTGCCTGGTGCGCGCTTTTGCCACGCCGCGCGCGGGCGAGCTGACGCTGACCATGCAGCAGTGGATGGATCTCGAGGCGCTGCGCTCGCCGCTGCTCACCGGCCGGCTGCCGGAGACGGCCGCGGAGCTGGCCGCCGCGGCGGAAGTCTTCGCGCTGGCCTTTGACGGGCTCTCAGCGGAGGAGGCCGTGGATTGCGGGAGCGAGATGCTCGCGGCCTGCGACCGGGCCTTTGACACCGCGCTGGCGATGCGCGCACCGCGGACGGAGGATGGATCAGAAATGGTGGACGGCTTCGGCACCTGGCTGCCGCTCTGGGCCTTCCTCGTGAGCCAGTGCGGACTGGCTCCGCGCGACGCCAGCGCGCTGCCCGTGCGCCACGCCTACGCGCTGATGGTCGCCACGCGCCGCAACCAGGGCTGGCAATGCGCCGGCACGCCTTACGCGCTGCGGGAGATCGGGAATGAAGGGGAGGTTTCCTAATGGATGAGGTCAAGATCAGGGTCTCTCAGGAAGCCCAGGGCACGGCTCTGGACGATGCGAAGAAGGACCTCAAGGAACTCAAGGCGGAGGCCGCCAAGCCCACGCCCGCCGCGCCGATCGCGCCCGCCGCGGCCGCGCCGGCGACCACGGCGTCCACCGCAGAGAGGGTCGCGAAGCTCCGCGCCGAGGCCGCGCAGCAACGCCAGTTCGCGGAGCGCAGCGCCGAGAAGTTCGGCTTTCACGATGTCACCGCGAAGTCCGCGCGGGCCAGTGCCGCCGCGCTGGAAAGCGAAGCGCGCCGCCTGGAACGCCCGGAAAACCAAGCCGCCAAGGCCGCGCAAAAGCAGGAGCGCGACGCGCGTGCCGCGGCGCTGCGCGAAGAGCGGGCGATGGAACGCCAGGCGGATGGAGAACGCCGCTCCGCTGACCGGCAGGCCGCGGCGGAAAAAAAAGCCGCGCAAGCCGAACTCGCCCGCGCCGAAAGGGCTGCGGGGTCAGAGCAGGTCCGGCGGGAAAAAGAGATCGCCCAGGAGCAGCGGCAGCGGGCCTCGACAGAAAAGGCGCGCGCCGCGTGGATGCGCCGCGCGGGCGTGGTGGCGGGAGGGGCAGCCATGGCCGGCGCGGGACTGGTGGCGAATGATGTCTTTGAGGGTCGGGGAGTGGAGATCGGCGACCGAATGAAGCGGGCGAGTGACGAGCGCGACTTTGCTCTGCGGCAGCGCGACGGCTACACGGCGGCCCAGGCCACCGCCGACACGAATGCCACCGAGGACAAGATCTTCGCCGGAGAGCAAAACCGGGCGAAGCTCCGTAACGACAGGCTCAAGAATACTGTGCTCGCTAGCCTTGCCGGACTCGGGTCTGGAGCGATGGCCGGGGCCGCAGGCGGCGCGCTTTTCGCCGGAATCGGGGCTGCACCCGGCGCTGCGGGAGGGGCTTTGATCGGAGGCGCAGGTGCAGGAATCGCCGCATGGAGAAGTGGCGGGCACGCGCAGCAGGCAAACGAAAAAGCCATCGCCGCCGACAAGGAGCTGCTCGTGAAACAGGAGGCCGAGCGCCGCAAGCTCGTCACCGCGGAGATCGAGGCGTCGATCAGCGCGCAGGAGAAAGCGAACCGCGGAGAGATGCAGGGCGCGCGGCGGATCGAGGACCAGGTGACCTGGCTGCGGGTCAAGAAGCAGGTGCTCGCCGAAACCAAGGGAGACGAAGCCACGGCGACGCGCGCGGCGGACGCGGAGATCGCGCGCATCCAGAAGTCCCGCGCGGGCCAGTTTGGTCGCTTCGTCAGCAGCAGCACGAGCGCGGCGGCCTCGGCGCGGATCGCCACGATGGCCGCGCAGTATTCGGAGGGCGGACAGCGCGACAGCGCGACCGGCGAGCTGATCAGTGTGGTCAAGGCACAGCATCAGGAAGCCACGAATGCGTGGCGGTTTCGGGACTTCACCAGGCGATGATCTACGGCACGCCCACCATCCACCGCGACGACGACCAGACGGACCGCATCGGCATCCGCACGCTGGTCCTCTCCCAGCTCTGGCAGCCGAGCCGCTGGCCACTCTCGCAGGAGGAGCTGGATGCCGAGTCCCCGGCCCCGCCGGAGGTCAGCGCGGGCGTGGTTTTCATCGGCCAGCAAACGCGCCGGCAAGGCGGCGCACTGCGCACGGTGTGGAGCTTCGAGGGGATCAACGGCAACGGCAAAAGCGTGACTTTCAAGCAGCGGCACAACTCGATCGATTACCGCTTCGATCCGGGCTTTTCGGAAAAGAGCCTGCTGCTGCTGCCGAACATCCAGGAGCTTTTCGACACCTACGGCGGCTACGTCCTGGACGGGCAGATCTACTGGCCGCCGCTGACGCCGGAGCAAAGCGGGAGCGCGAACAAAAAGAGCGCCACGGCCGGGAAGCCGAATCCGATGTTTGGGCGCGACTCCAAGCGGATGATGGACGGCACCTACAGCTTTCGCTACGCGGAGAT
This sequence comes from Chloridella minuta, assembly GCA_032273045.1. NCBI lineage: Eukaryota > Xanthophyceae > Mischococcales > Pleurochloridaceae > Chloridella > Chloridella minuta. Next base: position 5,503 of record JAUKPQ010048908.1, on the reverse strand, counting down.
CGGCTACGGCAAAGCCTTTGCGGACGTGGGGAAGATCTTCACCACCGGGCGGCTCCCCGGCCGTCCGCCGAAAGTGGGCGAGGGGCGCAACTGGCTCAAGGCCACGCCGGGTGTGATTCGGCGCGGACCGGTGCATGACATCACGGAGACCTATCTGCTCAGCGAGGAAGGCGGGCACCCGGAGGCGATCTACGGCACCCTCAAAGGCGACGACCCCGTTTACAATTCCGACCGCATCGCCGCCGAGCTTTTCGCTCCGCCTACGGCGACGGCCGCGATTCTGGGCCAGGGGCTGGGCGCGTCGTTAGGAGGGCTGTTTGGTACCCCATGAAAGCCTGGCCTTTCCCATCGCCAGCCAATGACACGGGCCGTCCCGCGGCGCAACCGCGGCCCGGCAAGGGCACGCTGCTCACGGTCGGCGCGATGGGCTTTGCCTACTCCGCGCCGGCGGGCGGGCCGGGGTTCAATCACCCGTGGCGGCCGTTTCTCAATGCCTTCCGCATCAGCTTCACCCGCGGCACGGTGAACGGGATTTTCACCCCGTCGATCCGCGTGGGCGGCGCGCTGGTGCCGATGGACGGCGACGGCGGTGCGCCGCCGCAGCTCACCCTCGCGGCCGGCGTGGCCAATGCCGCGGGCGAATCGTGGTGCGCGCTGGAGGTGGAGCCCACGGACGGCGGGGAGATCACGGCGGAGACGCGGCTGGAGATCGTCCACACGGCCGCGCCGCACTCGCGGGCGGTGAGCCTCGGGCGGCAGCCGCTGGTGATGATCCTGTGGAAGGACCGGCGGCCCGTGCGGGCGCTGCCGATCTGCCACTTCAATGTCAACTATGTGCGCGTGATCGACCCGATCGGCGCACGCCACTTCTTCCTGTGACCGCTCTCGCCTCCACGCCCCGCCCCGGCCTCGGGATCGACCTCGCGCGCGTCGCCGATGGCTTTGCGCTCGCGGCCCGGCCGCGCCGCGGGTGGACGCACCCGTGGCAGACGCGCGCCGTGTGGAATGCCCGCGCGCGGCAGTGGACGGCGACGGTCGTGCCGGGGTTCGTCAACGGCGTGGTGCCGGTGGTGCGCCAGATCCTCGCCGAGCAGCGCGCGCTGGATCCGGACTGGGGGATCAATCCACTGAGCGGCGAGCGCTACTTCTCGGCTTCGGTCTTTCGCCGGCAGACGGCGGACACCGCGAGCCGCTCCGTGGACGTGCCGCTCTACCTCACGCCGGTGCTCCCGCTGGCCCTGCGGCCCGTGGGCTTTGGCGGCGAGCCAGGCTCGGTGCCGCCGGCGTTCTTTGCGCGGCTCGGCGTGCAGGCCGCCGCGCCCGCGCCGGACTCCGGCGCGGAGGAAGCGCCCCGGCCGGACCAGCGCCGGCCCGGTTCGCGGCTGCTGCTGGCGGGCGACATGATCCTTGCCCAGCCGCGCAGCGCGCTCACGAGCACGATCACGCAGGAGCCGGGGCCAGCCACCGGCATCTCGAATGTCACGCAGACGCTCGGGCTGCGCTTTCCCCAGCCGGGTGCGCGGCTGCGGGTGTATGCGGGCCGGTATTCCGGTGCGCCCGTGCAGCCGGACCCGCTGGATTTTGACTACGAGGAACAGACCTTTGACGAGGCGCTGATCTCGACGGTCTATCTGCTCTCGCCGCCGAACGCGGAGGGACCGGCAGACCAAAGCTGGCAGCCTTTTGTGCAGCATCAGCTCTTCTGGAATCTCCAGCACGAGCAACCGGCTTTTCGCGTGCTGCCGGGCGATCCGGGCGTGCCCTACATCCCGCCGCTGGCGGCCGGCGCGGCGCAGATCGTGATCAACTTCCTCACGGCCTCGCTGAACGACCTGACCACTCAGGCGCTGAACATCCTCATCGGACACTCGATGGCCGGCACCTTCTGGGCGGCCACGGGCGGCGGGAGCGATGGCACGATCGCGACACCCGAGCCCGCCGCGGCCGCGCCCGGACTCCGCAAGGCGGACCGGATCGCGGCGCGGGCTGCGCAGGCCGCCCGCCAGCGCCGCGCCGAGCGGCTCGATCCGCCGTTTCCCCACCGCGCCGAACGCTTCCCCATTTCGCTCCTCACCACATGAAAGCCCTGCTCACCTGCAACCTCTCCGACTCGACCGTGAAAGCGGGCAACGCCGCCTGGCAGCCGCCGGTGCTGACCTACCGCGAGACGCTGACCCTCGCGCTGCGCCTCACGCGCACGGCGGCGGGCGAGGAGATCGAGCCGGACCTGACGGTGGACTGGCTGCAGTGCTCGCTGGGCTTTGTGGACGCGCGGCCGCTGCGCGGGGAGTGGGCGCTGCAGATCGGCAGTGGGGCGCAAACGGCAGGCAACACTACCGCGGGGCTTTCCTACACGGCGACGCCGGCGGAAGTGCAGGCGGCGATCAACGCGAAGACGGCCGTGACCGCGCTCTATGGCGCGGCCTCGGTAAAACAGCGCGCCGGTTCGTGGTGGATCGTCTTTGCCACGGCCACGGCCGCGGTGCCGCTGACGGTGCGCGACAACACGCTTTTTCCGCTGAGCTTCGGGCAGATCAACGCGGTGGAAATCGACGGGGTGTGGCATCACGAGGTGCGGCTGATACAGCTCCCGGTGGACTCCACCAGCACGAGCGAACGCATCCTGCCGCCCGCGCCGACCGTGACCCGCGTGCAGGCCGGCGCGACGGTGGACGGCTACGGGTGGAACGAGATCCAGCGGCTCTACGTGCGGCCGGATTTCCGCGCGACCTACTATCTGCAGTTCGGCGGGGCGAGGACGGCGCACCTTTCCAAAGACGACGGACCGGAGGAAATCCTCGCGGCGCTCGTCGCGGTGCTGGGGGCGAATTTCGCCACGACGCTGGCCGCGGATTTCACGATCGATGTCGAGTTCACGGGCGAGGGCTACGCCGGCGAGGCGCAGGAGCTGATCGAGGTGGTGCCGGTCGCGCCGCCGCCGGGCGACCTGACCTTTTCCCTGCCGCTGAACCGCGCCGCGCTGCTCGCCTGGCTGCGCGTCGCGGAGGAGGTGACGCTGCCGCTGGAGGTGATGATCGGCGTGACCGAGAACGACGTGGCCACGACGGCCGCGCCGATCCGCACGAACCTGACGATCCGGCGTCCGCTGAACTGGGCTGAGCTGGAGGAAAACCCGAACGTGGACTGGCTCCGTCCGGCCAGCCCGAGGGACTACATCCCGCGGAGCACCAACACGGTCTTCACGGGAGACAAAAGCGCGGCCTATGTGGTCGGCGACGGGGCGGCCGTGGAGTTCGCAATCACGCATGCCTTCGCGACCGTGGACGTGCATGTGTTCGCGCACGAGAACGTGACCAACGGGCGGCAGCTCACCGAGGGCACGGATTACAGCGTGGTCATCAACAGCGCGGGCGAGGTGACCGTGACCGCGCTCGGCGACGCGCCGGAGGAGGATGCGTGGACCGTGTATGTGCGCGCGATGGAGCCGATCGCGAGCTTTGCCGAAGGCCTCGAAATCACCATCGGCCAGGTCACGGGGCTGGAGGATCGGCTCGCCGCGATCGAGGCGGCGGTGGATGACCTGGAGGCGCTGGTGCCGAGCACGCCGCTGGGCACGAGCAGCGCCGCAGGCGGGTCGCTGGCCATTACGATCCCGGCGCTGTCGCTGGTCTTTCCCGGCGCGGGCACGGGCACGAGCGCGCCGAGTCCGCTCGGCGGGCTGCTGCCGGCGATCCACGACGCCACAGCGACCTCGCTCGATGCCCTGCCGCTGGGTGACGCCGCGGACCACGCCGGCGAGGTGTGGCAGAACAACACGGGCGCGGAGATCGTGGTGCCGGGCGGGCTGCGCACGCGGTCCTCGCGGCTCGCGGATGAGGGCTTTTTCGGCAGCGACGGCCGGCGCTGGCTGCCGCTGACCCGCCGGGGGTCGACCAAGAGTTATTTCCCGCGCGATTTCGAGGTGGAGCTGTTCTGTTTCCAGACCAATGCCGAGATGCTGCGCGCCGGGAGCACACTGCGGTTCGAAGTGGCGCTGAAGCTGCAACTGCTGAAGGCGACCACGCGGGCGCAATACATCCTCGTGGTCGAGCACGGCACCGTGCCGTCGCAGACCGAACCGGCGACGACGGCTACCAACCTGTGGGACATCACCTGGAACGCCACGCCGATGCTTTTGCAAAGAGTGATCCTGAGCGGTGTGCAGATCGCGCACACCTTCGGGGTGGAGATCATCCGCTCCGGGCTCGGGGTGCTGAGCGCGAACAAGATGCTCTATGGGCTGAAGACGGCCGCGGGGTCGGTGCCGGAGTCGGCGGACATGGCGCTCCGGGCGCGGCTCATTGATTTCGACACCGAAAACTCCGTGGCGAAGGCGCGCGGCGCGGTCTTCATCGACCTGCCGAGCACCGCCGCGACCATTCAATACTAAGACACCATGAACATTCTTTGGATCAACACGCAGACCGGGGCCACCGACACCGCGCCGAGCGGATCGGTGGTGGACATCACCGTGGAGGCCGGAGTGCCGGTCTGGCTCTACCTCCGGTGCGAGACGGCTTTCTCGCCCGCCTCGGGGGAGGTGCTTTGGTCGGTCGCCGGCGATCTCGACGCGACGACGCCTGATGAGCGAAACGAGGTGCAGAGCGGTGGCACGACATCGAAGATCGCGGCCATGACGCTGATCGCTGCGCCGACGCCCGGACTGCATCGCGTCCAGGTCATCGCCCGCGTGGGGACGGAGGATCAGGCAGGGTGCTATTTCCTCGCGTTCGCGATCACGGCGCTTCCGCCTGCGGGAGGCGCGGCCATCGGGTGGGCGCTGCCCGCGGAGCTGTTCGATCTCCAGTTTGATTTCCGCAGCCGCCAGGTGCTGAGTCCCCGGCTGGCCACGGCGGGGCGGGCGATCAAGGCGGGCGATGATCTGCGGCTCGGCGTGGTCCCGTCGATCAACGGCGTGCCGGTCACATCTTTGGTCACTGCGGTGAAGGTGAGCATCCGGCGAAAGGACCGGCCTTTTACCGCCGCCTTGGCCGAGATCGAGGAGACGGGATCTCCGCTGGCCCCAGTAGACGTGTCAGGGAGCAAGTATTGGCTGATCGAGCTGCCGCTGACGGGGCAGGCTGTGGACGATTTGTGGGCCGAGATCAACGGCATCGCCGCGGCAGATACCGCCACGGAGGCACAACTTGCGGCGACCAGGGGAGTCGAGTGCGACCTGGAGGTCCGTGTCACCTGGGACGGCGGCGTTTACACGGGGCACAACATGGCGTTCACGCTGCTGCAGGCGATCGAGGGCGCGCCCACGGAGGTGTGACGCATTCGCTGTGCACGGTGCGTGAACAGGCGTTTCTTGCGCTGTTCGCCGGGCCTCGGCGGCAGCCAAAAAGCCGCGTTATTTCCCACACCTTTGCGATTCTTTCCCAAACCGGCGCGCGGGCTACAGTTGCCAGGCGATGACTTCGATCACGCCGGGGGCGGTGGGGGTGAGGGTGACGCCGCTGAGGGTGGCGGGGCCGGACAGGCGGTAGCTGATGGGGAGCTG
>JAUKPQ010048798.1:3248-29466 GCA_032273045.1 Chloridella minuta | reverse complement strand
GATCTAAGCGGTCAGCGCGCGTTTACACACAGGCGAAAAGTGGCAGGAACGCCACACCTTGAAATGACGAGGAATGGCCTGAAAACACAGGGCGGAACCGCTGTGACCGGCCGGGGCTGAAAAATGGCAGGAACGCCACACGGCGCGGCGGCAATCGCCACATTTGGCGTGGCAGATTTAGAGACGCTGCAACGGTCTTGCAGGCTCAGTGCAAACGGGCTTGGACTCGGCCGAGGAAGTCCTGGCTGGCGGTGAGATTTCGGCCGGTGAGGTCGTCGGTGTGGGTCGCGCCGCCGGCCTGGTAGACGACGACCGGGACCAAGATGACGCGCACGTCCCCGTTGGCGGCTGGCACCATCGAAAAGCGCAGCTGTGTGCGCGCCGGATTCCCCTTGGATAGCAGGATCGACAGCGCGGCGGGCGTCTCGCGGTCGAAGACCAGGTCGCGGCCCTCGGTTTTGACGGGGGCAAGGCCCTTGGCCAAGGCCTCGTCGGTGATCGCACCGCGGACTTCGTCCAAGGTGTGGCCCGAGATGGTCACCTCAGGGCGGCCGGATGGCGTGGCGAGCTTGGTAACACAGCCGACCAGGGCGAATGCCAATGCAATGGCCAGGAGCAGGGACTTGGGGTTCATGGAATCAAGGTATCAGGGTCAGCCGCGGTCCACATGCAGCTGCATTGTTCTGCGGCATCGCAGCCAAGCAAAGGCAACGACGGGAGTTTGGAAAGAGGAATGACCTTCGTCTCTAGCTCCAGGCACCGCGCACAAAACTCACCCTGGATCGGCGCGGTCAAGAGCTGGACATGGGTGCCGCCAGCTGCCGGCCACTGTCGGAGCAGACGTTCATCGTGCTCTTGGCAGAAAGGGTTCCTCTTGGGCATGGTGTTCGTGGGTTTGGGTGAAAACGGACGCGCAAGCCGTTGATTTGCAACGAAAGTTCCGGCAAACGATCGCCGTTTTCACCATCGAATGCCCACCCAAGCATCATCGAGACATCCGGAGGGCAAAGTCCCCCATGCGAATCGAACGGACGCCGGCTTGGTAGGGCTTGACCGACCACCTCCAGACCTCTCCGGGCGCCAGCCCGTCGATGTTCGCGGTGAGCGTCCCCAGCTTCTCCGAGGCACCGTTGAAGACATGGAACTCGACGGACGCGAACCTCACCGACCGGGACGAGACGTTCGTGAACGTGCCGGTAAAACGGCCCTTGTCGTCCCACTCTCCCTTGGAACTGTACCACGATGGATGGTCGACCATGATGTCTCCGGCCGTCCTTTCGGCAGGGGGAGCGGACGCCCGCGAAGGGGCCGCGGCGGCGAAGATGAAGAACGCGGTCACCCCGAGGATGATGGCCAAGAACACGGCGACGCCGAGGGATGCGGCAGCCGGGTTCTCTCGGTCTTGCGGGTCTGGAGACGAGTTGTTCACAAGGTTATTGGTCCCCAGCCGATGTCTTACCGGATGAGGCAGGATCTCGGCGTGAATCAGCCCCAGCCGACGCCCCCTTCCGGCTCCCGCGTGCGATTGGAGCCGGCGCTTGAGATGATGGCCCACGGCCGCGGCCCGGCCGAGCTGGAGGAACTGGCTCGGATGCTCTTCCGCTGGTCGAAGCAGTGCTACCTGAAGGCGGCTGTGGTTCGCGTGGACTCAGGCCAGCCGCGACCACCGCGGCCTTCGCGATTGCGCGCTTCTTCTCCTCGGTCAAGAAGCCTGAATTAGGCCGGTATTCCGGGACCGGAGTGTTGAGCTCGACACCGGACGGCGACGGCTCCCCGTAGTGGACCTCAGGGCCAGGTGGCCACTCCCTCGGCCGGGCCCGGTTCTTCTTGTGGGTCGGGTATCCGCCTACCCCGCGGCGAGAAGGTGGATCCACCAACTTCCGGCCCTCCACGCCGAGCTTCTCCGCGATCGCCTCCCGGACAAATTGACCGATGCCATTGGCCTGGCCTTCCGGGGTCGCGAGCACGGCATCCCGGAGCTCCTCCGGGATACGAAACGCGACGAGAACCATTCGAGACACAGCAGCTCGATACCACGGAGTGAATTCCTCCAACAAGGTCGTTGACATAGTGTATAACTGTGTTGTACGTTGTACGCATCAAATGAGCGACGGCAAGGTGAAACCGAGAAGGGGTGGTCAGGTACTGATCGGCGTGTGGATGCCGGTCCACCTGGTCGCGGAGCTGGATGCTCACATCAACCAGCAGTCGAGCGAGACCGACCGGTCGAAGTTCGTGCGGTCCACCCTCCGCGAAAAACTCGGCCTCACGAAGCGCGGAGGCCGCCGATGAAACCGCAGCCCCTCAAGACCCTCATCGCGCACACCGACGGGCTGGTCAGCTGCGCTCGTTGCGGACGCGGGAAGTTCACCATGGACGGCCTCCGCCGCCACCGCTGCAAGCCCGCCTCTCCCTCTCCAGAAATGAAACCCTCCAAGACCACAAAACCCGCTCCCGCTCCCGCCTCCGCTGTCTCAGCCGCCCACTGGTTTTCCCAGGGCGTCTCTGCCCACGCCGACGCCTCCCGGCAGGCTCTCAATCTCAAGGTCCGCGCCATGGAGGTCGGCTGGTACTTCCTCCAGGCCAAGCTCACCGCCAAGCAGGGCGAGTTCGGTGACCTCATCGCCGCCTCGGATGCCAAGATTCCCGACCGGACGGTCCGCTCCTACATGGCCTTCGCCGAGGATGTCCTGGTCTCGGTCGTGGCCACCCAGCGCAGCCTCACCGACAAGCAGATCCGCGAGCTGGAGCTGACCGACAAGCAGCGCAGCGACACCAAGCTCCTGGAGGCCGGCCGCGAAGTCGTCCTGCACAGCACGATGGGGCTCGTCGACCTCATGCGGCAGCTCGGGCAGGCCCGCAAGCTCGGCGAGTACGACGCCGTCGGCCATGCCATCAAGAAGGCCCGCAGCGCCGCCGGCATGGTCGAGCAGGTCGAGTTCGACTTCGGCGTGTCCATGTCGGGCCTCACCACGCTCGCGGCCATCGCCGATTGCGCCCAGGACAAGCTGCCGCCGCCTGCCCAGCTCGCCGAGCTGGAGCAGAAGCTCGAAGCGGCCCTCACCGCGGTCCGCTCCCGGCGCGCCGCCATCATCGATCTCCCCACCATCCCGGCCGAACCTATTCAGGAGGGTGCCGCTTCCTCTGCGACGGATCCCCAGTGATCCATGCCCCCTAGGCCGGGCTTTCTTTTCCTCCCTCGTCATCATGTCACTGCTCACCACTTCACCGCTGTCCGCCGCGCGCATCGCGGAGGCGCTTGGGGTCTCCAAGGAGACCGTCCGGCGTCGCGCATCCCAGGAGGGTTGGCAGGCCACCCAGCGCGGCAATCGCACCGAGTATCTGCCGCCCGAGGAGGTCGTGCTCGCCTGCGACCGCGATGCCGCGCCGGGCGGCGAGGCCGAGCCGGTGACCGTGCGCTTCGTCGACCTCGCCGATGCCGGGCAGCGGGCCAAGGTGTTGCTGCGCGAGGAAGCCGTGCTGCAGCTCGCCGAACTGTGCCGCGGCCGAGGCCGTGAAGAGGCGTTGCAGCTCGCCTGCACGATGTTTGCCGGGCGCGGTCTGAACATCTCCACCCGCAGCCTCCGCCGTTGGGAGGCCGACTATGCCGCGCAGGGCATCGACGGCCTGGTCGAGCAGAAGCAAGGCCGGGTCGGGCCCAAGGGATGCGCCGAGCATCTGACCACGATCCAGATCCAGCGCGGCCGGGCCGCGGCGCTGGAGCACGGCAGCATCGCCAAGGGCGCGCGGCTGCTCGCGGCCGACCCCGAGCTATCCCATGAGGTCCGTAAGCACCTTCACGGCGCGCACGCGAGCAAGAGCTACGTCACGCCGAGCATCGCCGCGGCGCTGCGCACGGCGCCGTTGACCGCCTCGAAGATCCAGGGGCCGCGCAAGGCCCGGCTCGACGGGCCGTTCACCGTGGGTAAGTACGATGACCCTCGCGCCGGCGAATGGTTCACGGCGGATGACATGACCAGCAATGTGCTGTGCTGGGTCGAATCGTCTGATCCGTGCGGATGGCGCATCGTGCAGGCTCAGTTGTTGCCGGTCTTGGACATCGCGACCCTGCGGTGGCTCAACGTTCGGGTGATTGCTCGCGACGGCGGGCAGTACAGCAGCGACGACATCTGGGGCCTGTTCGGCGACGTCTTCGACACCTTCGGCCTCCCTGCGCGCGGGTTCTTGCTTGAGGGCGGCCACTGGGCCAGCAACCGCATCAAGGGCCATCGGACCGGATTGTCCAATGATGAGCGATTCGGCGGTCTCAAGAGCCTCGGGCTCGAGGTCGACCGGTCCTATGACCCAAGGAGCAAGCATATCGAGGGACAGTTCAACGAGTTCCAGTACTCCTTCGATGATTGCCCTGGTTACGCCGGACGCGACCAGCGCAAGCAGCTGCCCGAGAAGCTCAAGAGACAGTGTGAACAAGCCAAGGCCGGGCATCTTCACCCGCGCGAATTCCTGCTGCATATCAGCCAGTTCGCCGACCGCGTCCGCGATGTCATGGAGCAGATGAACGATGAGCGGAACGATGGCGTGATCCTCCGCGGCCAGAGCCCTCTGGAGAAGTGGGCCGACCACGCGCCGGCGCTAGTGAAGATGCCCGAGAGCGCCCGCTGGTTGTACCGCTCCCAAGCGAGCTGCACAGAGGTCACGCGGAACGGGTGCCGGGTCACGATCGGCAGCGGCAAAAAGAAGGTCACCCACTACTACGACCGCCCAGAGATCACGGTTGCTCGGCGCGGGACCAAGGTGTGGGTGTACTGGGATGACCAGCGGCCCGAGGCCGATGCCTGTATCCTGGACTTCGCGACCCGCCGCTACCTCGGGACCGCTCCCTGGGTTTCCCCCGTCGAGCGCTTCGGAGGCACCGACGAACAGTTGGCCACCGAGGCCCGGCGCAAGGCGGCGCACATGATGTTGGCCCGCACCGAGGAGCGGGCCATGCAGCCCTACCTGCAACGTAGCGCGCGCCCCCAAGTGTTGGTCGATGCCACCACGGCCCGCATCTATGCCGACCTGACCGCCGCCGCCGAGCGCACCGAGGCCGAGGCCGCCCAGCGCAAGGCCGATGCCCGCAAGACCCGCGACCTCGGCCCGGCTGCCGCCGCCGACCTGCTCGCGCCGGATGCCCCGCCAGCCCCGGCCTCCGTCGTCGCCGCCGAGCTGATGGATGCCCCCGAGCCCGAGCCCATCGCCCCGCCGGAGCGCCGCCGCGCCCCCGACCTTCTCTCCGAACTCTCACAGTAAACGAACACCGCAGAACTTCACACCGGGACCGCCATGAAGAACTCACGCACCGAGACCGACACCAACGCCGACAGCGAGCCCGTCGTTCCGCCGATACCGCGCTTCGACACCGACGCCATCCCTGTCGTCACCGACGCCGAATCCCTGCCCGCGGCCGGCGGCGCCAGCCGGCGCTTCAAGATCTCCGGCCTGCACGTCAACCAGGCCACCGCTGACCTCCCCGATGATCAGCGCAGCCTCATCCGCCGCCTGCACGCCCACTGCTGCGAGCAAGATTTCCTCCTCGGCGAGATCGGGCAAAAGCTCGGCTACGACGGAACCGTCCTGCACAAGGTCCTCCACGGGAAATACGAAGGCAGCCTCACCAAGGTCTGCGAAGCCATCGCCCGCTACTTCCGCCTCCAGGACGAGCGCGACCAGGGCCGCAAGATGGCCTTCATCGAGACCGACCAGACCCGGCGCATCTGGCAGTTCTGCCGCATGGCCCTCGAGGTCCAGCGCGTCGGCTTCATCTTCGGCGACACCCAGATCGGCAAGACCGAGCCACTGAAGGCCTACGCCAAGGCGCACAACCACGGCGAGACCATCTACTGCGAGGTGCCGACCGGCGGCGCGATGATCAACTTCCTCGGCGCCCTCGCCCGCGCCCTGCGCATCAATCCCGATACCAACGAACGGGCACTGCGCGCCTCCATCTTCGCCGCGGTCGACGACCGGATGCTCATCATCGTCGACGAGGTCCACCGGGCCATCCCCAGCGCGACCAGCATCCGGCCCGTGCGGTGCATCGAGTTCCTGCGCGAGCTGCACGATCACACCCGCTGCGGGTTGATCCTCTGCGCCACGAACGTCTTCCGCGAGATCCTGGATCAGAAGCGCGGCCCGGTGGCCGGCATCCTCAAGCAGATGAAGCGGCGTCGGTTCGGCACCCTGCAACTGCCCGACGTGCCCAGCGACCGCGACCTCGCCCAGTTCGCCAAGCACTACGGCCTGCCCGCGGCGACCGGCGAGGCCCTGCGGATGCAGACCGAGGTCATCCGCGACGAGGCCCTGGGCATGTGGCTCCTGCTCCTGCGCATGGGCGCCAAGCTGGCCAACAAGCGCAAGCGCGCCCTGAGCTGGCAGCTCGTCGCCGAGGCCAAGGCCGGCCTCGACAGCATGGCCGACCCCGCCCTCAGCACCGGCTCCGAAACCTGAAACGTTCAACCTCCGACCTGCAACCCACCACCCCACGGGACCACCAATGAAAAACTGGGAACTCATCGCACTGCTGCAACAACAAGACCCCAACGAAGAGGTCTTGGTCACCGACCGCGCCACCCACGCCTGGCCCACCTCCGAGATCACCGGCGTCATCCGGACCACCTTCTACGGCCGCCCCCGGGGTCGAGATCATCATCTTCCCCAAGGACGCGCCCGCGGACTGAACCTCTAACCACTCGCCCCACGACCCCTATGAAACGAAAAACCTCAGATAGCAGGAAATCCCGGGAGACGCCGGCCTCCCCTCAATCGATGAAGCGCCAGGTCGGGCACTCCTACGTGTTCTTCCGCGACGGGCACAAATGGAACGGAACCGAGATCTCTGTGATCGGAGTCAAAGGAAGCCGCTTCACCGTGGCGCGCTGCTGTGATGTGGCCGATGCGCTGCTCGGGCTGATGAGCAGCCCCGGAAAGAAGGCCAAGATCAAAACGTGGGAATGCGCCGAGCGCGAGCTTTGGTAGCCCCAGAACCCAAATCCCAGACTCCAGACCCGATATGGACTCCCTCCTCGTCGCCATCCTCATCGTCACCTTGGTCGTGGTCATCGTGCCCAGCGCGCTGGTCATCGCGCTGATCGTCTCCCTGGCTGCGGATCTCCGCCGCGACACCGAGCGCGACGTCGCTGCCGATTCCGGCGCGGCCGACGCCTACCTCGCCGAGCACGACACCGCCTGGGACCGCGGCTCGGCCAAAACCCTTGCCACCTTCACCCGATGAGAGGCCAGACCCTTACCGAGGCCGACCACGTGGACATGGCGCGCGTGCTCCTGTCGTTGCCGCCGCCGTTCACCTACCAGCAAGCCGCCGAGGCCTACGGCATCAACCAGCACCCGCTCTGCCAGCGCATCGAGAGCATGAGCCGCCAGCATGGCCGGATGCTCCGCCGCGTGGACCGCATCACCGAGGGCTGCGCCAATGGCAAGCAGCGCATCTCCGTCGGTCGCTACGAGCTCACCGAGGTCGGCGCCGCCGTGGCCCGCGCCCTGGTCGCCAACTCCAAGCCCCAGCCGGCCGCGTCGGCATCCCGCCCGGAGCCCGAGGCCTGCCTGTCCCGGTTCGAGATTGCATGGAGGGCCGAGCGGGCGGCCATGAAGCTCCCCGAGCCGTTCGACGATGGGGTCTCCACCGTCCAGGTCGCCGTCCGCCGGAGCCGCCAATGGAGGGCCGGCGTGTGAAACCCTGCGCCTGCGGAGAGCTGAAAGAGAGCGACCGCGTCGTCTGCACCGCGTGCTGGCGCGCCTGGCCGTTGGATTACCGCATCGAGTTCACCCACGCCCGGCCGGCCGACCGGATCGTCCACGCCCGCCGCCTCATCGAGTTCGCCCGCTCCCGCCGCCCGGTGAAACCCGCGGAACCTGCAACCAGCAACCTGCAACTTTTCCCCGAATGACCCCCGCCGACGTCATCGACCGTTGCCTCACCGCCATCCGCGAGCAGTTCTACGCGGAGACGCCTGAGTCTGGCCGCGCCTACTCCCGCGACCACGGCGCCCTGGTCAAGGCCGTGTGCCGCTACGGCGCCGAGTGCGAGCGCCGCGGCTGGCGGTTCGACGAGGTGTCGGTCACCCAGGCCATCCTCAAGCTGCTCCCTCAGATCAAGCGGCCCGATCATCAGTGGCTGCCCACGTACCTGGAGAACTGCATCGATCGCCACGTCGGCCAGCGCTCCGAGGAACTGCAGGCCGAGGCCCGCAAGCTGGAGCCCCGCATCACCGCCGCCATGCAGGCCGCCCGCACCGAGGCGTTGCCTGGCGGCGTGGTCGTGCAGCCCCTCTGCGCGACCGAGGCCTTGGCCCTGATGCACCGCGAGCTGGCCGCCCGCACCCGAGCCCGCCGCACCGTGGCCAAGGCCAAGCCCGTGGCCGAGCAGGCCTCCCTCTTCTGAGACCTCAAACCTGCAACCTGAAACAAAGCCCCCAAACACCATGAGCAAAAACAAGATCGAGCAACTCGTCACCGAAGCCATCGCGTTGGACCGCCAGATCCAGCGCGACACCGAAACACTCAAAGGCCTCAAGGCCGACCTCGTCGTCCTCGCCGAGGCCGAGCCCGCCGAGCGCCGCGAAGAGACCAAGGAAGGCGGCTACAGCATCGTCTACACCTGCGCCGATGGCGCCATCGCCCGCGTGACCCAGCCCGCCGCGCGGCTCAAGTCCTCCATCGACGCCGAGACCACCGCCGGCGCGAAGCTCAAGGAGCGGGTCGGCCGCTCCTGGCAGGACCTCTTCGAGGCCCGCATCCAATGGATCCCCGTGGCCAACTTCCGCGACGTCGTCGCCGAGAAGTTCAAGCCCAGCGATGCCAAGGCCATCCTCAAGGCCTGTACCAACGCCAGCCCGGCCAAGGTCAGCTTCGAGACCAAGGAGGTCGCGTGACATCGGAGCAACGCAACGCGCTGGAGAAGCGCCGCGACAAAGCCGCGCAGGTGATCTTCGCCATCAACCAGGTCACCGATTTGTCCCCGGAAGCCGCCAAGCAGATCGACGAGCGCAGCCTGCAGCGCGAGATCTCCAACATGCGCCGCGCGCTGAAGCTGGCGAACAGCCACCGCGCCAAACCCCTCGTCCTGCCATGATATCAGACCTCGATACCGCGCCCGCGCCCTCGTCCGCCCAGAAGCGCCGCCGCGTGAAGCCGGAGACCAGCGCGCTGGTTGTGGTCGGCGAATCGCCCGGCTGCTTCTGGGCGGTCTATGACCACGATGATCATTATCGGGTACTGGCTGTCATCACCTCCGGAGAGCTGACCGCGCAGCAGCACAGGATGGCGATGGCACTGGCACCCAGCGGATTTGGTCCGAGCCAGACGCTGGCAGAAGCGTGGGGAGTGGCGTTGGTGTGGTGTGACCGTTCTTGGCGCAACACCCTGCACGAGATGGCCAAGTTTGGTCCGGTGCCGTTCCCCAAAGCGCAGCGCCTCCTCTTCGCCTGACCCTATGGCCACCCTCACGCTCCCTTCGACTGCCGAGGCCTGCCGCGACCGGATGCGCGCCGTGCGTGACGAGGCGCGCGTCCTCGGGGCGCAGGTCGAGGCCAGCCGCGACCGGATGCGCGCCTTGGATGGCGAGGCCGGGCAGCTCGCGGCGCAGATCGAGCGGCTCGCGTTGGTCCACGTGGGCGAGTCCGAGCTGGCCGACCGGCTACCCGCAATCATGGATGCCGTGTCGGCGCAGTGGCCGGTCACACGCAACGACCTCCTCAGCCGCTGCCGCATCAAGAGCGTCGTCGAGGCCCGGTTCGTCTGTTGGCTGCTGCTGCACGAACTGCCCGGCGTGAGCTTCTCGATGATCGGCCGGACCTTCTCCGGCCGCGACCACAGCACCATCCAGCACGGCGTCGACTCCGCCATCTTCTGGGCCGCCACCGACCGCAAGATCGCCACCAAGGTCGACGCCTGCCGCGCTCAACTCCGCCCCCACTGATATGCCTGCCCTCAACTTCAACGCCTGCTTTGCCGACAAGGTTGCCGCCGGGGAGAAGATTCAGACCATCCGAGCCGACCGCCGCGACGGTCGTCCCCACGCACTCCCCGGCCAGACCATCAAGCTCTATACCGGCATGAGGACGAAGGGGTGCCGGTTGCTTGGCTCGGGCCTGGTTGTCTCGATTGTGCGCGTGGTGGTCCACGCCGGTGGCATCGAGTACAGCCCCGGAACCGACTACTACTGGTTCTACAATGCAGCCGACAAACTTGCGTTGCTGGACGAAGAGGCACGTCGCGACGGGTTCAAGGACTGGGCCGAGATGCGCGATTGGTTCGCCGAGACGCACGGCCTTCCCTTCACCGGCACCCTCATCGAGTGGCGCCTCTCTGGGCACTGACCACTGATCACTGACCACTTCCCCTCCCATGCTCACCAACCACCAGAAAGCCCTGCTCAAGCGCGCCCAGCGCCAAGCCGGCGTGGCCGACGAGGACTACCGCGAGACCCTCGCCTTCGTGAGCGGCTTCACCGACCTCACCTCGTCCACCGACCCGCGGCTGACCGATGACCACTTCGACCGCCTGCTCGCGTTCTTCGAGACCATCTACTGGCGCGGCGTCGATGCGGGCACGCTGCCGCCGCCGCGCCCGCGCGACGTGCTGGTTGTGCGCGGCTATTGGGCGGGCAAGAACAAGCGCGGCCAGACCAGCCGCGACCGCTACGCCGACACCGCGCTGCAAGCCCGCATCCGCGCCGCGGAAACGGCCCTGCGATACGCCGGCAAAGGCCCTGCCTACTGCGACGCCATCCGCAAGAAGACCGGCGACGGCTGGCCCTACCTCGGCGCCCTGGAGCGCACCCTCAAGGCCATGCGCAAAGCGGCCGGGAAAACCAACAGCGAAGGCGCGAAGGCGCGAAGGGGACAAGAGGTATGACATTGAGACAATGGCGCCGGATGAGGGTGTTTGCTCTCCGGATGGTGAGGGTATCGACATCCAAACGATGGCAGCCGCGCCTCCGCCGGCTCGTCTGGGAAGCATTGGACCGGTTCGACGGCAATCAGTCGTGGCCTCGATTTGTTGATTGGGACAACTCCGAGCTGCCAGACGGTTCTCATCGCGACGCATACGGCAATTCGCCAGAGCTGCTGTGTGACGAAGTGCAGCGGTTCATCTGGGACATGGAGGACGAAGGCAAGCTGCCCCGTATGCCGGACAACTCGGAGCGCGAGAGCGTGCTGGCGGACAAGCTCACGTGTTGCATCCGCGCCGCCTCCGACGTGGCTGTCGCTCCTTCGGCCGGAGTTCTCGGATGGACCGCTGGAGATATCAGGAAAATGTGGAAAGGGCGCCGAGTGCCCGCCTGGGTCAGGTCGTTCTTCAAAGAAGACTTCGACCAATTCACCGATGACGACAAGCTGTGGCTGTGACCTGAAACCTTCGACCTGAGACCCGATCCCATGCCCCGCACCCCCCGCAACCATCCCGACCTGCCGTTCGACCTGCCGGTGATGATGCGCTTCACCGCGCAAGGGGATGGCACGTTCAAGGCCGCGCCCGTGGCCGTGCCCGATGGCAGCGGCGAGGCTTGGGTCGTGGCGCGCGAGGCCGCCAAGATCCTCGGCTTGAGATGGAGCCGCGGATGCACCAGCCTGACACGGTTGGCCGAGGCCGGGCATGTGCGGTCGCGGCGCATCACGCCGTTCAAGGTCGAGTACGAGCTGGGCACGCTGCTCGCCCACAAGAAGGCCGTGGCCGACCCCGAGTTCTGGGCCGGGGAACGGTTGAAGAGGTGGGCGAGTGAGCCAGTGAGCCAGTAGGTGAGAGAGCCAGCGCTCTTGCTCCCTTTCTCCCCCGCTCCCCTGCCAGTTTCCCCCGTCTCCGCCGCCCCTGCGGCCCCTGCCGCTAACCGATGCCCCTGAGGCTGGCGCACTGTGTGCGCCAGTCACGGGGCCACGGCGCGACACTCACATCCGAGTCCGTCATCCCCCTGTGCCACACAGGAAATGACCACTCGCTACCTCCGCCTTCTCACCCTTTCCGTCGCCCTCGCTATCTGCGGCCCGTGCGCTCCCGCGTTCGGCGATGAACCCGTTTCGGCGCCGCTCATTTCCGGTGCCGAGGTGACCGGTGTCGTTCCCGGTCCCACCGCCACCGCCGGCGTGATTGAGTCCACGTCGGCGGTGGTTCCATCCCTCTCCGCGGCTCCGGTGAGCATGTCGCCCGAGGTTGCGGCGATCGCCGTGGTCGTGCCGATGCTCATCGCCGGGATCAAGCGCGTCGCGCCGGGCATCCCCGGCGGCCTGCTGCCGTACCTCGCCACCGTGCTCGGGATGTTGATCGAGTTCGGCCTGGCCAAGCTCGGCTACACCGGCGGCGGCGGATTGCTCGGCGGCGCGATCGCGGGCTCGGCCGGCGTGGGACTGCGCGAGAAGGTCGCCCAGCTGGTCGGCTCGTCCGGATATCAAGCGGTCACCGGCACCGGCAAATTCCGCGAGGGCGCGCTGCTCATCATCGGACTGGTCGGCCTGTCTTCGATGCTCGTCGGTTGTACCAGCTACCGGCATCAGCGGTTCTCTGATACAGGGCAGCCGATCGAGAGCACGAGCCTCAGCGCCCCGTTCCTCACCAAGACCGCGCTCCAGAACCTCAAGACCAGCACGAAGGAGAAGAGGGGCACCAACACCTACTCGCGAACCGTCGGGCTTGATGGTGTCGAGGCCCGCGTCGACGCCGAGGGTGTGGACGCCGTTGGCGCGACCGTGGGCCGCCTGCTGATCGAGGGGCTCAAGGCATCCTCGGGCGTCGGGGCGTTGGTGCCATCCGCACCGCCGGCACCGCGGGCCGCAGCGCAGCCCGCCTACCAGGCTTCACCCACCGAAGACGCGGTAGCACCGGCCGCGCTGCGGACGGTGTCAGTTCCCGCTGCTCCGGTCTCCGCGCCTCCGCGCCTCAGCGTGACCAATGCCCCCGCAGCCGCTCCCGCCGCGAAGTGAATCTCTGACCCACTGGTCACCCGCCCACTCGCCCACCTTCCGCGCATGCTCTCCGCCATCTCCCAACCGGAATTCAACGGCCAGCTCGTCATCGGGCTGGCGGCCCTCGCATCGCTTGCGGCATCGAGCGTGATGTTGTTCCGGCGCAACCCGCCGGTCGACGCCACCTTCGCCACCAAGGCCGAGCTGGAGAAGGTCCGCCAGGAGATGGCCGCCGAGCGGCAGGACCACAAGAGCGAGATCGCCTCGTTGCGGTCCAAGATCGACGAAGACTTCAAAGGCCTCTCCGAGAAGCTCTCCGAACAGTTCACCGACCTCAACGCCTCCAGCGAGCGCCGCTCCGCCGAGCTGCACAAGCGCATCACGCAACTGGCCACCGGCCTCGCCCGCGTCGACGAGCGCACGACCCACCCGACGCACTGACCCACTGGCTTTCTGACCGACTGACCTACTTCCGCCCCCTGGGACCAATCCATGACTCGCAACCAAGACATCCGCGCCGAGATCCTGCTGCAGCTCTACGCCGCCCGCCCGCTCGCCCTCAGCGCCGCGGCGATGGCCCGCAGCGCCCGCAAGTCCGGCCTCGACCACACCGAGGCCGATTACCTCCGCGAGCTGCCCGTGCTGGTCGATAGCGAGCACGTGGCGCTGATGGAGAGCCCGACCGGCGAATCCAAGTTCGCCCTCACCGGCAAAGGCGTCCTCGACCACGAACGCGGCCTGTGAAGAGCGCCCCCACCATCGAACGCAAGCGCACCGGCAAAGTCGCCCGGCTGCCGCGCGTCCTCCGCGACGAGGTCAACGCGCGCCTGCAGAACGGCGGCGTGTACCGCGAGATCGCCGCCTGGCTCAACAAGCAGGAGGGCGTCGGCACCGGCTCCTTCAACGAGGAAAACTTGAGGGCCTGGTACCACGGCGGACATCAGGACTGGCTCAAGCAGCAGACCCGCACCGAAGAGATCAAGTCCCGCGCCGAGGCCTCGCTCGCCATGGTCCAGGCGATGAAGGACGGCGACGGCGAGGGCACCCTGCACATCACCGAGGCCAACGAGCTGCTGCTCGCCAGCCAGATCAACGAGGCCCTCAGCGAATTCGAGCCCGCCGCCCTCAAGCAGCTGCTCCGCGAGGATCCCGCCAAGTTCTTCCACCTCGCCTCGGCCATCGCCGGCCAGAGCAACGAGCGCACGAAGCGCGAGGCCCTGGAGCTGAAGGTCCGCCAATACGAGGCCGCCCTCCGCAGCGCCGATGCGGAATTGCAGAAGCTCCGCGACGCAAAGGCCGACCTCACCGACGCGGACCGCGCGGCCATCCTCGGCAAGGTCGACGAGATCCTCGGCCTCAAGAAGTGAACCCCCGCGGCATGATCCTCCTCCTCACCGTTCTCATGGCAGCCATCCTCCCTAGCGGATTCGACAGCGACCGGAAGCTCGCCAAGTACTTCCTCCCCTACCAGGTCGCCTGGATCGAGGACGACTCCCGGATGCGGCTCGTCGAGAAGAGCGTCCGCATCGGTTGGACGTGGGCCGATGCCTTCAAGAACGTCCGCAAGCGTCTCCGGCATCCCGGCCGCGACTACCTCTTCGCCACCCGCGACCAGGGCAGCGCCATCGAGTACGTCACCACCTGCTACAAGTTCGCCGAGCTCTACAACTTCACCAAGGCCATCGTCTCCCACGGCGTCGAGGACGTCCGGGTGCCCATCCATCGCGACGGCAAGGACACCGGCTTCACCGAGGAGGTGAAGATGGGCGTCATCAAGTTCGACAACGGCAGCCGCATCCTCGCCTTCTCGTCGAACCCGAACGCGATGCGCGTCTACGGCGGCGACGTGGGCCTGGACGAGTTCGCCTTCCACCCGGCGCCCGAGGCGCTGTGGGAAACGGCGCAGGGCCGCATCACCTGGGGCTACGACCTCGGCATGTGGTCGGCTCACAACGGCACCGACACGCTCTTCAACGTGTTCAGCCAGGAAGCCGCGGCCGGCAAGGGCGGCTGGAGCTACTACCGGGTCACGATGGCCGATGCGCTCAAGCTCGGCCTCCTGGAGAAGATCAACCAGATCGCCGGCAAGTCGTGGACCTTCGACGAGTTCATCCAGGACTGCCGCAAC
This sequence comes from Chloridella minuta, assembly GCA_032273045.1. Taxonomy (NCBI): domain Eukaryota; class Xanthophyceae; order Mischococcales; family Pleurochloridaceae; genus Chloridella; species Chloridella minuta. The sequence continues at coordinate 14,421 of JAUKPQ010048798.1, read as the reverse complement.
CGGGCCCGGATGCCCGAGGTGTACGAGCAGGCCTACAACTGCAATCCCTCGGGCTCGACCAGCGCCATCGTCCCGTGGTCCGCCATCGAGCGGTGCCAGATGGACTACGCCATCGAGCGCGTCCATCTGGAGGACCGGCAGGTCATCGAGACCTTTGGCGACTTCGTGCCCGAGCAGGCCATGGCCCGCGAGGCCCGCATCGCCGCGTGGGTCCGCGGCATGTTCCCGCTGCTGTGCGAGGCGCGCGCCCATCATCGGATCGGCTTCGATGTCGCGGCCAGCGGCGCTGGCGACCTCTGCTCCATCTACACCGACCGCAAGGAAGGAGCACAGGCCAAGCTCGCCGCGCTCTTCACCTGCCGCACCCAGGACTGGCACGCCATCAAGTCGGTGTTCTGGGCCTTCATGCGCAACGTCAGCTCGGTCAAGGCCGCCGGCGATGAGACCGGCCTCGGCCGCCAGATCTGTTGGGAATCGACCAAGGAGTTCGGCGGGCAGTTCGTCGGCGTCAACTTCGGCCGCGAAAAGCACGACATGGGCTTCGCGCTGATGAGCCAGCTGCAGGAGACCGTGAAGCGCTGGCCCAAGGGCGAGCGCGACATCGGCTCCGATTACTTCGCCCTGCGGAAGAACTTCACCGGCGGCAACCCCGGCCGCTGGGTCTTCACCGAGGGCAGCAACGCGCTCAATTCCGCGAGCCACTGCGACATCGCCTGGTCCGGTGCGCTCGCCACGCGGGCCGACCAGGTCGGCGGAGAGATGGGAGCCTTCGTCGCATGAATCCCTTCCGCTCCATCGGCCATGCCGCCGGTTCCATGGTGGCCGGCTACAAGTCCGCCCTCAGCGGCGCGACCGCGCGCTTCCTCCGCGGCGAGGATGGCTCCGGCGATGCCGGCGGCGCCGAGCTGGTCAACCCGCTCACCCAAAGCCCGTGGGTCTACGGCTGCATCTCGCAGCTGGCCCAGACCGTGGCCGGCCTGGAGTTCTATCTCGAGCAAGGCGCGGAAGGTGCCGAGAAGCCCGTCCTCAGCGGCCCGCTCTTCGACCTGCTGCAGCAGCCGCATCCGCTCACCGATCGCTTCGCCTTCTGGGAATTGGTCGTCCACTGGCTCGGCCTGCGCGGCGAGGCCTTCGTCGTGGGCATCGACAGCGCCGGCGGCGTGGTCGACCTCACCACCCGCGGCGGCGTCCGCGCCCTGCGCTCCCTGGTCATCCTCTCGCCCGACCACTTGCGCCACATGGTCGATGGTCACGAGCTCGTCGGCTGGGCCTACACCGGCAGCCCGCGGTCCACGCCCCTGCCCACGCAGTTCTTGATGCCCAGCGAGGTCATCCATTGGCGGATGCCCAATCCCTACGACACCTGGCGCGGGCTGTCCCCGCTCCGCGTCGCCCTGCTCCCGGCGCAGACCGATTACGCCGCCGCGCAGTTCAGCCGCGGGCTGATGCTGAACAATGCCGACATGGGCCTGATCGTCTCCAGTGATGCCTGGCCCACGGACGAGCAGCGCGAGATCATAAAGGCGGCCCTCCGCGATCGTAAGCGCAAGGCCGGCACCGCCGATCGCCCGCTGATCCTCGGCGGTGGACTGAGGGTGGAGAAGCCCAACATCGCCAGCGCCGACCTACAGCTGCTCGCGAATCGCAAATTCGACCGGCAGACCATCTGCGCCATCTACGGCGTGCCCCAGGAGCTGCTCGGCTTCACCGAGGACGCCAATCGCAGCGTGGGCGAGAGCGCCCGGCAGAACTTCGTGGAGAACCGCATCGCGCCGCTGTGCGAACGCCTGGCCGCGCCGTTGCAACCGATGTTCCGCGCCTATGCCGCCGACCTGCGCGGCGAGTTCGCCGTCGAGGACCATCCGGCGATGCAGGCCGCGCGGCGTGCCCGGTTCGTCACCGCCAAAGACATCTTCGCCGGCATGGGCGTGCCGGTGGCCGTGCTCGACGACGTGTTCGATCTCGGCCTGCCCGAGCTGCCCCACGGCCGCACCGTCTTCCTTCCGTTCTCCCTGCAAGCCTCGGGCGAGATGGCCGCCGCCCCGGCGCCGCAACCCACGGCGCAGGAAGATGCCTTCACCGCCGCCCGTTCCGCGCTGCTCGCGCTCCAGCGCTCCGCCGCACCCGCGCCCGAGCCCGTGCCCGCTCCGGTGGCCAAGGCCTCCGTCGATGGCGCCTACGAAGCCAGCATCGCCGGCAGCGTGAAGGACAAGGTCGCCAAACTCGGCCGCTTCTTCTTCGAGCAACGCAGCCGCGTGCTCGCCGCGCTCGATGCGAAGTACCAGGGCAAGGCCCTCACCAAGGCCGCCGGCGACATCTTCGACCAGGCGGGCGAGGACGTGGCGCTCAAGGCGCGCATGAAGCCGCTCCTCATCGCCGACCTCGAGTTCGGCGGAGCCCAGATCTTCGCGGAACTGGATCTCGGCGCCTTCGTGCTGCCGCCCCAGGCCGCCATCGATTACATGGCCCTGCGCGCCCCGCGCATCGTAGGCATCAACGAGGAGACCGGCCGCCGCATCAGCGCCACGCTGGCCGATGGCCTCTCCGCCGGGGATTCCTTCGAGCAGCTCAGCAAGCGCATCAAGGACGTCTTCACCGACGCCACCGACCGCCGGGCCGAGATCATCGCGCTGACCGAGACCAACACCGCGGTCAACTCCGGCCGGTTCGGCGCCATGGAGACCGCCGGCGTCGAGGCCAAAGGCTGGCTCACCAGCCACCTGGAGAACACCCGCGCCTCGCACCTCGCCTGCGAAGAGCAGGGCCCCATCGGTGTGACCGACCTCTTCGCCAATGGCCTGATGCACCCCGGCGACCCCGGCGGGCCGCCCGAGGAAGTCATCAACTGCCGCTGCCATCTCACCGCCGAGGCCGGGCCGTCCGGCCGCGCCGTTCCCCGGTGCGAACGCCTGCTCACCTGGGAAGAGCACAAACGCTCCAGGATGCCCCAGGACGTTTCGGGGGGTGTCGACACACGTCCCCGGGGCTCAAAACGCAAGGACGGCCAAGATCCGCAAATTGCAAAGCCGGTCTGATACCCGCACCCGATCCCATGAACACCCTTTCCGACCTCTACGCCGCCATCCGCGCCAAGTCCCCCGGCCGCATCGTGACCTTGAGCGACAGCCGCGAAGGCCTCCGCACCGGCCTGGCCTGCGAGGTCAAGTCCGTCGAAGGCGAACCGGCCATGATGGACTTCATCGCCACCGACGAGACGCTCGATCGCTACGGCGAGGTCATCAAGCTCGATGGCTGGGAGCTCGGCCCCTACGAGGCCAACCCCGTCGTCGTCGACAGCCACAACTACTACACCATCGGCAACATCATCGGTCGGTCCGAGAAGGTGTGGGTCGAGAAGGGGCAGATGTGGAACCGGGTGAAGTTCGCCCTGGAGAACCCGCTCGGCGCCCTCGCCCACAAGCTGGCGGTCGGCGGCTTCATCAAGAGCGAGTCCGTGGGCTTCATCCCCCTGGAGTGGGTCGATGGCCGGAAAGCCGGCGAGCCCTACCGCACCTTCACCAAGCAAGAACTCATCGAGATCAGCCTGGTCGCCGTTCCCGCCAATCCGGGTGCGACCCTCGGCGCCGGTCTCAAGGCCGGGGCCATCGCCCCCGCCGATGTCCGCGCCGCCGCGGATCTCTTGCTCTCCCTTTGCAGCGACCAGGCAACCCCTCCGGACGACGCCCGCTCCGCGGTCCGGGGGAGTGATGCGGAGCAGAAGCTGTACGCCTCCATCCTCCGGTTCGCGGATGCGACCCGGTCCAAACCTTGAGCCGCGGAGGCCGGCTCGCAGAAACAATCGTCCCCTCGTCCTATGAAAATGAAAGCATCCCGCCGTCACAGTTCGCTCCGTTTCAGCTTCGTCCTCGCCGGCCTCGGCATCGCGTGCCTTTTGGCGCTCGCGTTCGTGGCCTTCCACCCCGCATCGCCGGTCCACGGATTCGCGATGGCCTCCATCGCCTCCCTCGGCGTCCTGCCGATGTTCGGCCTCACCACGTCGCCCGCGGAGGAAGCCGCGACCAAGGCGCTCGCCGCCCTGGAAGGCATCCAGAGGTCCCAAGCAGCCCAAGAGCAGAACTGGGCGCTCGTCAAAGAACTGCCCGACCAGATGGTCAAGATCCAGACCGATCTGAAGGCGTTCGAGAAACAGTTCGCGCTGCTCCGCGCCTCACAAAACGAACAGCGCAAGCACCTGGTCCGCACGATCGGCAAGATCTCCGACGATGCCGCCGCGCACGTCGTGGCCTGCGCGTTGGCCACCCGCATCAAGGCGGCCGGTAACCTGGAAGCCAAGATGGCCGACCACTACTCGGGCATCTACAAGTCCATCACCGGCGTCGACGTGAAGACGGCGCTCAGCTCGTCCGACATCCCGTTGCCCGTCCAGTACGGCGGCGAGGTCACCGAGCTGGTGTCCGCCTTCGGCGCCGCGCGCCGGTTCGGCACCGTCTACCCGCTCGGCACCGGCAGCGTGAAGCTGCCCCGCCTCGGCACCGACCCCACGTTCGGCCTCATCGCCGCGTCGGGTTCCGTCGGCGAGAAGTCGCCGACCCTCGTCAACGTCACCTTCACGCCGGAGAAGTTCGGCGGTCTCATCCGCATCCCCTCGGAGCTGGACGACGACTCGATCGTGGCCCTCGGCCAGTTCATCGCCCGCTACGCCGCCCGCCAGATGGCCTATGTGGAGGACTATCAGTTCTTCCGCAGCTCCGGCGCCGGCTCGGGCCTCAACGGCTCGGTCGAAGGCCTGTGCGTCTCCACGATCACCAACAGCAAGGTGACCCAACAGGCGTCCACCAAGACGAAGTACTCGGACGCGACCCTGGCCAACATCCGGCTCATCCGGTCGCAGGTCGATGCCGCCGCGCTCGGCATGTCCGCCTACTACTGCCACCCCACGTTTGAGCAGCACTTCTCCGGGCTCAACACGGCGGGCGACAAGCCGTACCAGGCGAACGGCATCAACGGGGCCACGCTCGACGGGTTCCCCATCCGCTGGGTCGACGCCATGCCGGCCTACTCGACCTCCGCCAACGTCTCGAAGGTGTTCCTCCTCTTCGGCGACGTGTCCTTCCAGTACCTCGGCCTGCGCGGTGCCATGCGCTTCGAGTCCTCGACCGAAGCGGCCTTCACCACGGACGAGATCCTGGTGCGCGCCCTCGAGCGCCTCACCATCGGCCTGATGGCCACCGGTGCCGTGAGCGGTCTCGAGACCGCCGCGAGCTAAGCAATCTTGCCGTGGCGGCCGGTTGGTCCCGGGCCGCCGCGGCATCCTCGGCCGGGCGGGGGCGCGATGCCTCCGCCCGGTTTTCCCCGCCGCCTTCCTCTTCCGCCTTCCCGAGATGCGAGACCTCGACCAGATGCTTCACATGGAAAACCTCGACCGCTCCATCCCCGCCGCCCCGGCGAATCGCGCCGTCCCGCCCCCGCAGCGCCCCGCCGCCGTGCCCGTGCCCGCCGCCGCCGTGGACCGCCCGCGCCGCTCCGGACACCGCACCCCGCCCGGCCTGCGCACCCCGTTCATGAACCCGTCCCCCATTGTCATCCGATGAAACTCGTCATCCCCTTCTTCCGCCTGGCCGTGTTCTCCGCGCCTCCGCGTCTCCGCGTGATGCTCTGGCTCTTTGCCTTTCTCCTTCTCCCTTCCACCTTCGTCGCCGCCGCCGCGACCGTCACCGGCACCGTCCGCGACTCCGCCGGCACCCTCTACACCGGCACGGTCTCCTTCATCCCCGACACCCTGCAGCGCGTGCGCGTCATCGGTGCCGACCTGCTCGCGCCGACCACGGTCACCGCGACCGCGACCAACGGCGTGGTCACCGCCACGTTGCGCGAGGGCAACTACTACGTGGGCATCGGAGCGGCGAAACAGTTCCGCATCGCCGTCGGCGCGGCCGATGGCGAGTTCGACTTGCTCGACCTCATCGTCGGCGGCACCGACAACACCTTGCCCACCGTCATCGGCCTGGCGTTGAAGCTCAACAAGACCAACGGCGTCGCCTCCGGTCTCACCTCGGCGACGCTGCCCTCGGTCGCCTCCGACAGCGTGGTCCGCCGCGATTACATCGACCCGCCCGCGGTCACCAATGTCGCGGCGTGGGGGCAGTTCGTGATGTGGGGTGACTCCCTTGTGGGAGACGGCGCATCCTCGGTCACCAACCGCATCCCGGCCGCATTGGCCCGCTTCTCCGGAATGAAGTTTTCCGATCGTGGTGTCGGCGGTGAGACGTCGACCCAGATCAGGGCGCGGCAGACCGCCGCCCCGGAAACCTGGGTCCTGCCCACGATCATCCGGGCAGGCCGCAACAACTACACGTCGCCGACCACGGTGAAGGCCGACTTCGCGGCCATGGTCACCAACCTCTGGTCGGTCGGGAACACCAACCGGTACCTGATCCTGTCGATTCCGAACAACCACGACGCTGACGAGCGGCGCGGGACCACAAACTACCAGATCCTGACCAACCTCAACGCGGAGCTGGCGGCGACCTACGGGGCACACTTCGTGGACGATCGCAGCTTCCTTGTCAGCCTCTACAACCCGGCGAACACGAACGACGTCGCCGACTTCGCGAACGACGTCCCGCCGACGTCGCTGTCGTCCGACGGGCTGCATTGGAACAGCGACGGCTATCTGGCCTCGGCGGAATACATCTACACGAACCACTGGGCCACCGGACGCGGATCATGGTCCGACGCGGTCACCGCGGCCACGCTGGCCCAACTGCTCACCCAATCGCCCAAGCTCTCGGGCGCCACGCTCAACGGGGGCACCTACATCGAAGCTGCGGCACCGGGCGCGGGGCTGGCCTACTTCGTGGGTTTTATCGACGATCCGGCGACCGGCGCGCGCGAGATGTATCGCCGCAACGCATCGCAGTTCATCAGCGACCTCGGCATCACCACCGGCGGCGGCTCGGCCATCTCGGTCACCGCCAACAACGGCATCAGCGCCTCGGTCACCGGCGGCACCAACATCACCCTGGGGCTCGACACCATCACTCCGGTCGCCGTCACTGCCTCGGCCACGGCGCCATACGTCCGTCTCAACGAGACCGACGCGGCCCCAACCAATCAGTTGTGGGGATTCGAGGTCGATGGGAACACGCTGGTCATCCGCGCCCGCGACGGCCTCGGCGGCGCCGGCGACGCGATCACCATCGTCCGCTCGGGCGCGACCATCTCCAGTGTGGCCATCGGCGGCAGCTCGGTGAGCGTCAACGGCACTTTCGCCGCGGGTAGTTCCGCCACGGTCGCCGGGGCTTTTGCGGTGGACGGCACGACGCTTGTGGTTGACCCGTCGAACAACCGCGTCGGCATCGGCACCGCATCCCCGTCCTACTCGCTCGACATCCCCGGTGGAACCATCTCCGCGGCGACCGTCCGCGACGGAGCTGATAAACTGGTCAGCTCCTCGGGTACGACCGCGCAGTTGTTCAACGGCTCCGGATGGACCGCGTCCAGCATCTACCGTGTCGGCACCAACGTGTTCGACATCCTAAGCACTGGTGAGGCAAAGATCTACGGCGGGCTGACTGTCTCCGGTCTCAGCGGGCTGACCGTTCCCACGCTCAACGGCTACCTCAAAGGAAACGGCTCAAGCAAATTCACCGCCGCAAGCACCATCCCGATCTCCGACATCGCCAGCCTCGGGTCCGGCGTGGGCACTTGGCTCGCCACCCCGAGCAGCGCCAACCTTGCCGCCGCCATCACCGACGAGACCGGCACCGGCGCGTTGATGTTTGGCACTTCGCCCACGGTGACCGGGACATTGACCGCCACGACTGCCGTGGCAGCGCCGGCCTTCAAGGACGGGAGCGACACGTTGCTCTCGTCCTCCGGCGTGACGGTCATCCACGCGCTTTCATCCGCCTGGACGGGGCAAAACTTCTACGTGGGCGGCACCAATGCGTTGAGCCTCACCAAGTCGGGCTCAACCTTCCTGGGGCCGCTCACCGTCAGCGGCCCGAGTTTGAGTTTGAAGTCGGCGCAAGGCGGCACCTTCACCCATCTGGGCGGGTACACGGGCGACCCGGCGGCGGGCGGCATCCTCTACTCCGCGACGCTGGCCAACGTGAAGAGCTGGATGTCGCTGAACCTGGTCGAGAACACCGCCCTCTCCACCTGGGCCGGCTCGTCGAGCATCACCACGGTCGGCACCCTGGCTGGCGGCGCCGTGCCCGCGACGCTGCTCACCGGCACCATCCCCGCCGCGCGGCTCCCGGCTCACACCGGCGACGTCACCAGCTCGGCCGGCTCCGCGGCGCTCACCTTGGCAACAGCAAACGGGAACGTCGGCACCTTCGGTGGGGCCGCCACCGTTCCATTGGTCGTGGTCGATGCGAAGGGCCGGGTCACGGCCGCGACCAATGTCTCCATCGCCATCTCGTCCGGCGCGGTCTCCGGCCTGTCTTCCGTGGCGACCAGCGGCAGCGCTTCGGACCTCGGTGTCGGCACGCTGCCGGACGGACGGTTCCCCGCGACGCTCCCGGTCATCAGCGGCGTGAACCTCACCGCGCTGAACGCATCGCAGCTGACCAGCGGCACGCTGCCGGCCGCGCGCCTGCCGAGCAGCGGCGTCACCGCCGGCAGCTACGGCAACGGCAGCTACTCCACGACGGTCACGGTGGACGCCTACGGCCGCATCACCGCCATTTCCACCAACGCCATCAGCGGCGGCGGCGGATCTTCATCCATCTCCGCCGTCTTCAGCGGCTCGACCACCGAGGCGGACTACACCGGCTTCAACGGCAGCCTCGCCTTCACCAACGGCGGGACGATCATCCACGTCGTGTCTCACGGCCTCACCAGCGGCGATGTCTGCTGGTTCCAGACCAACAGCTCCGGCGTGGCGCAGGACGCGGTCTACTTCGCCACCGTGGTCGATGCGGACAACTTCAAGATCTCCACATCCAACGCGGCCCGGCTCGCGTCCACCTTCGTCACCGCCACCGCCGACGGCACGTGCTACGCCCGGCGATGGTCCAACGGCAGCACGCCGCGCATCGCCCCCAGCGGCGCCAAGCTCACAGGCATCGACGGCGTCGCCCGCACCTGGAGCGACGACGGGTCCTACGTGGTCCACTTCACCTCGGCCGCGGGCGACACCAATTACCAGGTGAGCGGCAGCTGCCAGACCCTCACCGCCGGCACGCCGTTGTTCTTCACCATCTCCGCCGCCGCGGTCACCACGACCTCCCTGATCGTCCAATCGAGCGACGTCAGCGGCGGCCTGACCGACTCCCCCCGCGTGAGCGTCACCATCGCCCCTTGATCCCATGCGCAAAGATTTCTATCACCCGCCGAGCAAGGAAACACCCCGTCCGAAACAGCCCCGGAAATCCGTCGTCGTGCGATGGCTGCCCGTGCTGACCGGCGTCCGCGGCCGTCGGGGATGGTGAGCCTTCTCTGATCACTGAAAACTGGTCACTGATCACTTCCCGCAAATGAACCTCACCACCCTCCCCACCGCCAAGATCCGCCTCGGCCTGACCGATGCCGTGGACGATGGACTGGTCTTGAACTTCATCGGCTGGGCCGGCGACCTCTTCGAGAAGTACTGCCACCGCAGCTTCGAGCGCTCGACCACCGCCACCGATGAGTTCAACGGCGACGAGCGGGAGATCTCCCTCTCCCGCACCCCGGTCGAGAGCGTCACATCCTTTGCGCTCAAATCCACCGAGGCCGAGGGCTGGGTCACCGAATCGCCGACGCCCGACTTCCTGCTGCGCAAGGGATGCGTGCTCACCCTCGCCGCGCAGCTCGGCACCCGCGACGATCTGGGCCGCGTGACCTACACCGGCGGCTACGTGCTCCCCGGCACCGACCCCGAGGAAGGCCAGACGGCCCTGCCCAAGGCCATCGAACAGGCCTGCACCGAGCAGGTCGCCTACTGGTACCAGAACCGCAATCGGCTCGGGTACACCGGCATCGCTGCCGAGGGCGGCAGCGTGTCGCTCCATCCCAAGCTGGAGCTGCTGCCCATCGTGAAGCTCACCCTCGACGGTTACCGCCGCTTCACTCTGTGAGTGTCACCCTGTGAACGTCTCCGTCCGAGAGCAAGGGACCACGCTGGCCATCCAAGGCCTCGGAGCCCTCGATGGCGCGGCCATGCAGGCCGCCGGTAAAGGTCTTTCCCGCGGGTTGCAATTGGCCATCGGTCGCGCCCAGCGCGCCTACCTCACCGGGCCGCGGCCGTCGCGCCTGGGCGTGGTGACCGGGCGGCTCCGCGGATCCCTCTCGCACCAGGTCGACGTCGGCACCGATCGCGTGGTCGGCCAGGTCGGCACCAACGTGCCCTACGGCGCCTATCACGAGTTCGGCTTCCGTGGCGTGGTGAGCGTGCGCGAGCACACCCGCACGACCAGCGTCACCACCCTCGGCGGCAAGGCCGTGGACCTCACCGAACGCCGTGGACCCATCCGCGACAAGGGCGGCAACCTGGTCGGCTTCCGCCGCGGCTACGGCGCGACCGCGGCCAAGCTCTCCAAGGTCTCGCTCGGTACCAGCCAGGTGAAGGCGCATCAACGCCGGGTGAACTACGCCGGCAAGCCATTCCTCCGCCCGGCCCTGCGCGACACCTCGCCCCAGATCGTCGCCGCCATCCGGTCCGAGCTGCGCAAAGTGGATCCGAAGAAACCCGCCTGACCTATGGCCGACTCCATCAAGAAACGCCTCCTCGCCAACATCGAGACCCTCCTCGGCGAGCTGAAGACTGCCGGCACCATCCGCAGCCTGAAGGTCTCGCGCTTCCAGGGAGTGACCAACGCGACATGCCCGTACATCCATGTGATGGCCGGCGAAGAGGTCAACGTGGACGAGGCCGAGGATTTCCGCGGCTACACCCTGCAGTTCATCCTGCACGTCTCCATCCTCATCGACGGCTACCAGACCAACGAGGACCTCCTCCGCGACCTGGAGCAAGCCGTGCAGGTGAAGATCGAGACCGACATCACCCTCGGCGGCATCGCCTCCACGGTCCTCTACCAGGGCGACTCGCCGTTCACCTCGACCGAGCGTGAGAACGCCGGCGGCAACGAGCTGCGCTACCTGGTCACCTACCGCCGCGCCAAGGCGGACCCGGCGACAGGGTATTGAGCGAGCGAGCCCCCGCTCCCCTTCTCCCCCGCACCCCCGCTCCCTCGCTGCTTTTCCCCGCCCCCGCGGCCTCTCC